>BMAU01001524.1:0-148913 GCA_019973935.1 Trichonephila clavipes
AGATTAATATCGTAAAAAAAAAGTTTTCATCGGGCATTTCGTCCCCCACAAAAAATCATGCAATTTAAGGAAGTTATATTTATTCTTCAAATATTTTAAAATTTTCCAGATTTTTTTTAAAATTTGGATTTGAAGCTCTTTTTACTATTACCCATTTGTACAGTAAAAACTGATGAAATTACGAAGCCTTAACTGAATTCAAATAAAATACGTTGAATGCAAAAAACGAAATAAAACAACGGTCCCGACAGACTACTATGTGTTATCTTGCCTTTTTTTTCTTCTCTTGACAAGAAACGACAATCGCTTAGCGCGAAAAGATTTCCCTTCTGAATGAACGGAAAACACCAGCCACGCCGACACTTAACGAAATGTTAGCGAAAGTTCCTGTTTTATTGGACTCTCCTACTGTATTACAGGAAGAATTCGTTGCAGTAAATCAGGGGTCTTCAAACTGTGTTCCACGGAACCCTGGGGTTCCACGAGGCATACTCGGGGGTTCCACGAGTCACAGTAAAAAATCGAAAAGAAAACTACAAATGTGTATGCAAAATGGATTCACATTCTCTATGAAGTTTGTATAATCACAAGTATCCAAAGTTCGCTCCAACCTTGTGAAAATTTTATTTATACACAGTAACTTTATTTTGTAATTCTTTTTCAACTTAATCAACATGCTTGTATACTTATTCACAAATTATTATTGATAAATGATAAATTACATTACATTCTTTTAAAAACAAATACAATAATTTTTTAAACAAAATTCTCTATGTATATCATGTTTGTCTGCGGCCCAAAAGACTTTAAAATGGGGCCCAAACGCAAATTATAAAAATATTTAAATTTACACAATTTATTAAAAAAATGAATGTTTACAATATTTTTCATATATAATCGATTCGTTGACATCTATTTTGAAATAAAAATACAAATTTAAAACACATTTTTTACAAATTTTTTTTATTTATTTTTACAAATTTAAAATAAATATGTACCTATATATATCTAATTCAAATTTTAAAAAAATTATAATAAAAGAAGTTAATTTGTTTTAATAAAACTACATAGTTAATTTTTATTTCAATTTGTTGAAAAAAATGTATGTGTGGGGCCCGGCAACTTTTTTTTTCCCAATGTGGCTCTCAAACGGTCATAGTTTACACACCCATGATATAGTACTTATAACATGTTGGTCTACTTTAAAAACTGTTTTAATATATATTCTTCTAAGTGTGGAATGGGGTTCCCTTAAAACCAGCGATACTCAACTTGCGGCCCACTGGGCCTTTTTATGTGGCCCAGCCATGGTCCATTGCTCTAAAAAATTCATTTATTTATAAAAATTTAGTGGGAAATTCTTTGTTAAAAAATCAAATATATCAGGTTTGATTTTTGCTGTCGATTTCGTATGGGGGCGAATCGATACATATATATATATATATATATATATATATATATATATATATATATTAGTGTTAATAGACAACAGTGGAGTAGCGACCATTTTATGAATGAAACTAGTTTTTAACTATCTTTCATATCTTGCAAGTGTCGAAGAAAGTACGTTGTTTCAAGACGATTGACAAGCTGTAGTGAAAAACAAGCATGAATCAGTAATTGTTTGATTTGTCACGAAAGTGTTGTATTAAAAAATACCAATAAACAAGAATCGTCCAATGACCATTTTCCTCAAAGATCTTTTTCAAGAGGTGATAAATAGGCTTTCTTGAATAATCTTTACAACAGCAACAAAGGGTTTTGTCAGTGGTAATGTCACGGCGCTAACAAAGACGCTATGAAATTTGTAACATTATTGGTAATCATATGAAACTGTTTACTGAGGCAGAAATTGTGAAGAGGTGGTTCTTAAATGCTTCCAATTTAAAGAAATTCAGTGACAAAAATAAAAAAAATATAAAAAATAATAATTAAAAAAAAAGCAAAATAGGAGTTTTAATCTTTCAATAAATTTTCCACATTTTACATTTTTTATGTTATCTTGGTCTTAAAGCGTTTCTCCCCCTTCCCCACTTATCCTAATGTTGCGGCCCGCGTGAAATAATTAACATATGCATGCGGCCCGGCAGAAAAAAAGGTTGAGTACCCCTGCCTTAAAACGCTTCATATTTCTAAGGGTTCCACGAGTGGAAAAAGTTTGAAGACCACTGGTCAAAGATTATTGAAGGATCAAAGGAATCACACTTAACTTTAAACCGCTTATCTCATTTACTAATTCCTTATAAAAGCTTCTCCTTCGAGAAAAATTAAGCGAACTGATTCGTTTTCCATGAACTATTCCAAAAACCCATAGCAAAAGAAAGATGCGTGCGTTTGCCACTTTCCATTGCACAGAAGGACCCGCGAACTTTTTTGTCAAATAACAGCTGCCCCAAATCAGTCGCCAAATCTGGAAATGGTAAATGGAATTTGTCACCCTATCTGGAAAATCGTTATTCCTGATGATCCTGATCAGGACAACGGAACAAAACTATGAAATTATTGTATTCTCCTGGGACCTTGACAAGTGTGCAAAATTTCGAAAAGTGAGTAAAAATCGAGTTCAAAAAGATTCCGTTACATACAAATGAAGCTTATAAAAACGTGTTAAGAAATACACGACGTCCTGTCGCCAAACTTTTTAACCTCATGGACCAGTAAATTCATAATTTAAATTCCGCGGCCCATTAATAGGATTAACTTTAAGTGTTAAATATACTTATAAAAAAAACTGTAATCTAAGAACACACACAGTCCATGCAACTTAAAACATAAATTAACGTAATAACACATTTTTCTGGGGACCAGCGAAATTTTTTTTGCGGACCAGACCACCACTTTGGCAACCTCTGCTGTAAAGGACGTTTTTCATGGATTTTGAACGAAATGCAATGCTATATCCTGCGATGCATTCTTGTGTAAAAGACAAAGACATACTCCTTTTTACATGACCTACTGATGTTGAGAACTGCAGTAGGTGCGTCAATATGTTTTTCTCCCTCGGGCGTCCCTTCAAATTCGTATGACATCACACTGTTTAGAAGAAAACATTTACCCAAGAATTAAATACCTCGAGAAATAATTTTAAAAAAAGAAAACAAAAACATAAACCGAACGAAAGTGTTTTTAATGCGTAAAAACACCCTATTAACAAAATGAGCCAAGAATGTGACGAAATGACACATATTGAAGTTGCGAAAGAGAGACAGACGCGTTGCTAATAATCACGGAAGGGATATTAAAATGAGGAAATTATCCAACAGACGAAATTATTAAGAAGTCATAAGCATGAATGATGGCGAAAGCTTTCAATCGTTTAACTACATTTGTGACGCGATTCAAACGTCCAACAACAAATCACATGCATCAAACCGAGTCTGTTGAAATGACGTCCGACGTTATTCATTTACAGTACTAAGATGGCTCTGGCAATTATTAGTTGCATTCCTAAAGATGCAGTGCAGGTTTATACTGACGGTAGTCATACTGACAGCGGTATTTTTATTAGACCTCCCCCCCAATAAAGCAACGCGAGACTTGCTCAATCTTCAGGATGAGTTAATTGTGATTAATGTAGCATTTAATGCTATTATGATTTATAATTGCGATTTGGGGGAACTATGGATTTTATAGGACAGCCGCAGTGCACTACGACCTCTTAGTGGCTGGTCCTCCGCAAACGATGAAACCAGCGTGTTTGTTCTGCTCAAACTGATGAAGATCTCTCAGACCCACGATGTCCACCTCCACCATGGATCCTATCACATGTTAACGTTAGAGGTGATGAGATCGCTGATAGACTGGCCAAAGAGGATAGTGAGAATGAAACGGCTACTGATACTTTGCTCACTGTGCTCTCATACAAGATCTAAACTAAATTTATTATGGCGTGTTTCACCTACGCGCGAAATGGTACAAAGGAACGTTCCTTAGCTCTCAGTTGGAAATCAAATGTGATCGTGGTTTCCAGACTTCTCTGGCTAGACTAACAAGAGGCTACTTGAAATGTCTTTTCTATGACAGTGGCAGATAAATCCACTAAACCTGTAAGAAGTACTGTGACCATCCAACTTCACCGGATAACATTCTGGAAAGCATCGGACTTTCTAATGGGTACATAACATCCGATCCACTTATTATTACAGATTTTTGGTGGTCAACAGCCATCTGGAGCTCATCTGAGATATGTCAGATCATTCGAGGTTAAGAACAACAGTACCATGAGAAGATCTTCAAAGCTCATCTTGTCAATGGCTAAAATATGCATTTGATTAATATGCCTCCAGAATATTTTTATATGAAGCTTCATTTTCGCTTTTCCCTCTTCCATTTTTCGATAATGATTTCTACTATTATTTCTTAAATTTACTGTTTTAGCAAACCATTCATAAAAGTTCTACATCAACTTCTATATGCAAGAGTTCCTGATGCAAAATTAATAATAACACCGAGAATATACTAGTCAGTAGTTAAATCTTTTGAGTGTCACAGCATTTCTTAGTTTTGACCAAATATTACACTACATCAACATAAATGGTAAAATTAACATTGTTAGTTAGTATACAAAGCCAACTGCCCTGTTATTCACACCCATTTTCTATTGTCGCAAGAGAATGTGTTGCATATATACTAAAATATCTAACTACCTAGTATTTCCACTTGAAAACAAAACTTGTTGAATAATAAGAAAACTATTCGCTGGTAAATTAACACAGTAGAGCCTGTTTTTGTGCGGTATATGAGTTCCAATGGCTTCGGCTCCACTGTAATGTTTCCTATCTATTTACCAGTGGTGTAACGGAAAATGTTAGGACCCCTCTGAAAGTCAGATTTTGCCTTTAATATTTTGTTCATTGGGTAAATACGTATTTGGCGTTAGTCAAGCCTTGAGGCCCCCTAGAGTCCTGCCCCCACCGCGAGGCAGGAGCTGCGAAGGTGTACGTTACGCCATTGCAATGTACATGCATACACTTCAAGACGTTCTGTTCAATAGTTATAAACAGTCTACTGACAATGCACGTTCATTTGCTTTCTCTCAACGCACCGACAGCCCGCGCTTGATTAAAAACGAAACTTTCAATGGCAGGGACGTTATCAATAATTTGATGGATTATGAAGACGGAGAAGAAGAACCGGATTCTTTGAGAGTGGATAAAAATATGCAGGGATCCAACAAATTGGAAAATCTGCAAAAAGGGTCCCCAGATATAGAGTCTCTTTCGCGGTGTGTTTATACCGCTCGTATAAACATATTAATTAAAATGATACTTTCGCGAAATGCCACGTACATTTGATACGCCAAAGGGTCCACAGTTCACTAGATTTCGCTACAGAAAGTCTACGCTATTCGATAATTTCACACGAGTTTGTGGGATTTCGCTTACTCTTCCACCGTGCTGTCGCTGACTCGAAGCTTCTCGTTCCAAAGTCCAAGCTGAAAGTATATCGCTGGTGAGAGTCCTCTTGGGTTCTCTCAACTAAATGTCCTCGTAATCTTCCATGCTCACCTTTTTAACATCCAGGTTTCCCATGGTCACTCACTGCCTATTCCTTTTATGTCTGTCGGCCCCTCAGAGCACGAGGTCTCTCTCGGCGCATGGTGGGAGCTCTCCTCCAGAAGCGCTGTCACCTCAGATCCGTGGAAAACCGAAAAGTCCATTCTACCGACGTCCTTTTTCATCCCTCGGACACAGTGGGAACAGGGGTCAGAATTTTCGACCAACCATTTACGCAACTTTTTCCCAGTAATTAGGAAAACGGGTCGAATCTTTCTCACGTTTGTCAGCGTACTTTCTCCTCAGCTATTAGAGAAAAGAGACCGGGTACATCACACTGGTCTTTGCTTATAACAGTACAGTTTTTATTATATATATATATATATATATATATATATATATATATATATATATATATATATATATATATATATATATAATTACTTGTTTTCTTCCCTCTTAATGTTATAAACCCTTTTGCGTCTGAAGGCGATTTCCGAACTTTCCGATTCACCCAAAGAATTTGGCCACTCGACATCACACTCTAATGACCAACACTTAAAGGATCCGATTCAACAGGCGTTGAGTCGAGATGTTTCTACTTTAAACGAAAATTTAGGGGTTTACATTCTAACATTTTTACCAAAACGGTTACCCACAGGATTAATAGGTTGGAGACTAGGAGGTTGTTGTGTTGTGTGAGTTCAAACTATAATTAGATGCACATTTGAACGACTTCCTCCTTAAATATTATTTTAATATATATCTACTTCACTGTACAACACATTACTAATTACAGATACAATTTCATAGTTGCGTGTTATTTATATACAATCCTCCACTCAGTCACAGTTAAGTCTTTAACTGGTTACAGTTAAATATACCACATCTCCTCCCTCCTTAAAGAACAAGTCTCTCCGGAGGCCGCCTGATTCTCCCGGAACGCCTAGGAAATGGCCTGTCTGGAACTGGTGGACTCCTCGTCTCGGAGTCAGTCTCTTTAGCTGAAGACTGTGATAGATCTGGAACCGCAACATCAGTTGATGGCACTCCTTGTACGGAAGATGAACCAAATTCCTTGTTCCGATCCTTAGAAATATCTTCCGCCGTTTTTGCATGCTGAATATTAGAGTTGTTTTCTCGAACCTCTGATGATGGAAATCTGGTGCATAAGTGGAATGATGTTTTCTTGCACTTTATCCCCACTGGACGGATCTGATCAACATGTCGTCTCACGAGGGTTCCTTGAACATCAATGATGTAGTGGAGTACGCCATCCTGGTTTACAATGGTACCAAACTTCCATCTCATTAGCTGCTCTGTAAACTCTCACAGCCACTCGATCTCCAACATCAAATTTCCTATCTCGAATTCGAAATTATCTCTTCGTAATTTATCCTGAATTTTTTGTTTTCAATTCAGGTAAAAGTAAATCTATCCTGGTTCTAATGTCTCTTTTTAAGAATAACATGGCTGGACTAAGTGTTGTAGTTACATTAGGAGCTTTTCGGTATTACATTAGAAACGTACTTAATTTCTGCTGTATAGTACCTTCGTATTTATGCATAGCTCTTAATGATTGCTTTAAAGTAGCAACATAACGTTCTGCTTGTCCATTACTAGAAGGCTTGAAAGGTGCACTAGTTTTGTGTCTAACTCCATTTTTATGCATAAATCGCTGAAATTCATAGGATGTAAACTGAGATCCATTATCGCTGACAAGTACCCTAGGTAATCCCGAATCTTGCAAAACTATCTCGAAGAGATTCGATGGTTTTCTTGGTTGTGGTTACCTTCATAGGGTATACTTCTAACCATTTGGAATGAGCGTCAACGATCAGGAAAAACGTGTGTTCAAAAATTGGTCCAGCAAAATCTACATGAATACGTTCCCAGGGCATACTGGGATATTCCCAGTAATGAACTTTAGATTTTGGAGGATCAGCCTTATATCTAGCACAATCGACACAGTTTTTTGCGGCTTCTTCAATATCGTTATCTATATTTTTCCAATAGACAAACGATCTAGCTATAGCCTTCATTTTTTACTATTCCTAAAGTGTCCAGCATGTAATTCTTCCAGAACGTCCTTCCGAAATTTCCTTGGAATACAGACCCTTTGTCCGTACATAATACAACCATCCTCAATGGTATACTGGGCTTCCTCCTTGCAAATCTTTACCTTCCCTTAAGGCTCTTAAGAGTGGACCCAGCTCAATATCTTTACTCGTCTCCTGTCGTAACTCCTTAGAAGTAACCGGTAATGCTTCAATCTGTGACATCTGAAATATTGTAATGTCATCTTTAACTTCAAGCTCTTCGGATGTTTTTGGTAAACGAGGAAGAAAGTCTGCATTTCCGTGTTCAATCGTTTTACGGAATATTATATCAAACTCAAATGACCGCAAAATGAGCGCATAATGTAAAAGTCGGGTAGCTGCCAACACTGGTAAATCTCTTTTTGAACCAAAAATAGCTATCGAAGGTTTGTGATCTGTTATCAAAGTGAATCTTCTACCTTTCAAATATAGATAAAACTTTTTTACTGCCCAAACTATTGAAAGAGCTTCTTTATCAATTTGGGAGTATTTTTTCTCGGACCCAGATAAAGTTCTTGATGCGAACGCGATCGGACGTTCAGAGCCATCTGGATATACATGTGACAGAACACAACCACACACACACACACAATACCAACTGGAGATGCATCACTAGCTAAAGTTAAAGGTATATATATATATATATATATATATATATATATATATATATATATATATATATAGGCTAGGATCATAATGCACCAAAATTTTAGGTGAACAAATTTCCTTCTTTATTTGCTCAAAGGCAACCTGGCAATCCTTCGACCATAAAAATCTAACATTTTTTTTTTTTTTTTGTTAAATTATTAAGAGGATTAGCAATAGTAGCTAAATTTTCACAAAATTTCCCGTAAAAATTAACTAACCTAAGAAACTTTTACTTCATGAACAACGGGGTACAGGGAGCATTTACAACGGCTGAGATCTTTTCGTCAGTTTTATGTAACCCTTTTGAATCGATTCTATGCCCAAGAAAATTTATTTCATTTTGGAAAACTTGCTTTTATTTAATTAAGCTTTAGCCCGTGTTCTCTACATTTCTTAAAAAAATTCCTCTAAAGCTGTAAATGCGAAATTTCATCGCTCCCTGTTATTCTAGCATCATCCATAAAGACCTTGACTCCATCCATATCCTGAAATAGTCCGTCAACATAGCGCTGCCAAATAGCAGGTGCCCCATTTAATCCATACATAAGTCTTTTACAAATATATAATCCCTTGTGGGTATTTATAGTCATTAATTTCTGACTGTCGGGATGGACTTTCATTTGCAAATAGTTAAAATCTAATTTTCTAAATTGTTTCCCCCATTTAAACTACCAAAAATTTCATCCAATCTTGGTAAAGGATGCTGAGGAACAATTAAATTTGGATTCAGGGTTACTGAATAATCAGCACATAGTCTTATACTACCATCGGATTTAACAACAGGGACTACTGGGGTTGCCCATTCAGAGCTGTCGACTTTTCTATGATACCCTCTTTTTCAAGTCTGTCAATTTCGTTTTCAACTCTACCGAGCAAAGGGTACTGTTCGAACCCTACAAAATATAGGTTTTACTCCATGTCTGAGTTTTAATTTAGCCTCATAATTGTTTTATTTCTCTAATTTATCATCGAAAATATCCTTATACTCTCTTAGAAGGTTATTTAAATTTTGTACAGTTTTTGCTCTAAAGCTTTAATAGCCGGCCAATCTAAATGAATTTTATAGAGCCATTCCCGGCCCAGAATAGTATCTAAGTTTTCTTTCAATGTATAAGTTCAAGTTTACTTTTTGATTTTTATATTGTACACTTACAGTAACATATCCTAATGGTATAATTGAACTTTTATATGTTTTAGAAAACTATATTTGTAGGTTTAATTTGTTTATTTTGAAATTTTCCTGAAATTTCCAATACTCATTACACTAACCGCTCCCCCGTATCTAATTCCATAGAACAACTTTTTGTTTTCAATTTTTAAATTTATCATAAAGGTCGTTTTGGTTCTTCCTCGTGTAATATATAATCCTGAATTTTTAATTCGTATAGTGGAATTCTATTTCTATCTTCAACTTCATTTAATAGAGTTACCTGTTTTGTTTAACCGATTTCATTTGCCTTTTTAGATGCGAAGCATGCCTGTTTAATATGTGCCCAATTTTCCCACAGAAATTACATTTACTTAAAATAAATCTACAATTCTCTTTTGCATTGTTGGTACCTGTGCATCGTGAACAATATAATGTTTTCTTTCGGCTTTTTGTAAAATTGGATTTTTTATCCATGTGTTTTTAAAAGTTTGCATTGAATTTATTGCTCGGCCCATAATATCATTTGTCCCTTTAAAAGCTTTTATAGCCAGTGCTATATTTAGCGTTTTCTCGAGATTAATATTATCTTCCTCAAATAATCGATCTAAAATCATTTTTTATCCCGCAACCCGCTTACAAATACGTCGCGTAACATAATATTCAACATATCTTTATCATAATCACAATTCATTGCTAGAGGCGAAGCTCGGCAATGTATGTTAATACCTTCCCCTTCAGTCTGTTTTTTCTGTTTAAAAATTTGTGACGAGAAGGTATAATTAAAGGTTTTGGGGTCAAATGTTTCTTAAGTGCATCTTTTAATTTATCTAACGTTTGGTCGGAAGGAATGTCAGGTGCAAGCAAATTCTTTAGTAACTGGTACAATTTTGCACTAGAGACGAAAAGCAAAAACCTTAGCTCGATTTGCTATTGGTACATTCTGTATATCTAAGTAAGTTTCGAATCTTTCAATGAAACTATCGAAATTTTCATTTTCTTCATCAAATTTTTCAAATTGTACAGTTACTTTATGACAGTCGTCTCTAATTTGCAGCGCTCTCGAATCGAATCTTGATTCTGCCGGAGTAAGTCTGCAATTTGCTGTTCCATGGTTCCTTCCGATTAAAGAGAGAGAAAAAATTTCCTTTACCTTGAGCAGTTTTCAGGCAATGCCTTATCCAAAAGAATCTCCAATATATCCCATCCTCGTCGCCAACTGTTGTGTTGTGTGAGTTCAAACTATAATTAGATGCACATTTGAACGACTTCCTCCTTAAATATTATTTTAATATATATCTACTTCACTGTACAACATTACTAATTACAGATACAATTTCATAGTTGCGTGTTATTTATATACAATCATCCACTCAGTCACAGTTAAGTCTTTAACTGGTTACAGTTAAATATACCACAGAGACTTCCTTTATTAGGTAATGTTGTTGTTGTTCTCGTATCCATGAATAAATGCAGTAGATATCACTAAATTCCGTCGAAAGTCTTGATCACTGCCTCTGCTATTCTGGGAGCATCAGGGCTCTACAGGAGTTCCCGCAAAGAGTCCCTCAGAGGGACCATTCCCATTTTTAGTAACTTTGTTGCGACGGTTGGGCATTCCAAGATGTGATTGGGCGTGAGTTGAAGATCTGGGCAGTGCTTGCATTGAACATAGGATCTTGTCTTGTCTGGGTGAATCTTCATGCCCTTAAGGTGTTCAGTTCTCAATCTGGCAATTGTGGATGTTATAATTCGGGGACAGTCAAATTCCGTAACTAGGGGTTTTTTAAAAGTATGATTCATAATTCTATGTTTGGCTACTGCGTTAGCATCATCAAGTGTGATGGTGGTGCACTTATGTGTTCGATGTCTCTAGCTTCTTTGGCGAGGCTATCTGCACATTCATTACCCTCAATGTTGACATGTGCGGGTATCCATTGCAGGATACAGGATTTTCTTTTGCTGTGCAGCTGTTCTAGAAGGGTAATAATATCACAGGAGATGTTAGTCTCTCCGTTTCTTATGGCTTCTATAGCTGATTTAGAATCTGAGAAGAAGATCCTTCTGTAGAATCAATAACATGTGGGTTTTGTTGATATAATAAAAGGGCCTCTCTAATTGCCACGAGTTCACTTGTGAAGTTTGAGACGATTTATTATGTAATAAAAATAATATATGCACGCACATTGACTCGTGAATAACCTTTTCTTGCACATTATATTTGTGTTACCACAACGTTAGTTGATCCACCATTGTGTGTGCAGCCACTTTCAAACTGTGGGGCACACACCCCTGGGGGCGCGAAAACTGTATGAGGGGGCATGAGCATATTGAAAAGTCTAAAAACAAAAGAATATTTAGAAAATAATTATTGATTCACTGAAAGTAAACAAACAAGACACATTCTGACATAACAAAAAATAAAATACACATGTACACTGTGTGTGACATAATACACTTACAAATGCATCAGTAATGCGCAATGTATTTTATAACTAATTTAACAATACCAAGTTAAGGGCAACATTAATAATTACCAGTGACCCCATGGGCTTGTCATATATAAAATTATCTATACAAATTAATACTTATCTTGATAATTTGTATGGTTTATAATTAATTCCTTAACTGCCGATAAAAAGTTACCAATACCAAAGTTTTCTACGTAGACATACGTATGTGATGTATTGGGGGAGGGGGAAGAAAAGGAATAAATAAGCAAATCCTCTGAAATAAGTAAATTCTTTGCAAACACTGTCAAAGTCCTTTTATTGCATTCCAAAGCCCTCGGAATAACTTTATGGAAAAAAATTCACAGAAAAGATCGTACTTTGGAAAGGAAAAACGTTTATATACACCCGGGGCAATTAACGCACTGGCTGAGTGAGACGTTAATATACGCCGATGGCATTTAAGAGGTTAAAGTGATATTGTAGCTTATATATATATAAGTATAGTATAATTGAATTCAATACATTCTTATTACATGGAGGGGGGCGCGAGGAAAATTGTGATTAAATATTGGATCGCAAATATTGACTACAGCTGTTTGAAGACGACCGCCTTTTCGCGAATCTTTACATAACTGGCTTAGACGAGCCATCTTATGCAAGCGACACATTCATTACTACAGCTGCATATAAAATTCCATCTTACCGATTTAACAAATATCACAGGAAATATTATAAGGTGACTATTTTCAATGGTGTTTTTTTACTTCATCCCAAGTAAATTGGGCAGATATAGAAAATTGTTTAGTTAGAGAAACAGAGTTTTTATCGCAAATGAAATACCTGATATTAAAATCGATGACAATTGTCTGTTTAAAGAAATTAGAAGACTCAAATATATATTTGAATTCTAATAAATTGCAACAATTGGAAAATCAGCATGCTGAAATTGAAAAAAGATGGGTCGAGAAGTACTTAACTATTTCAAAAATGAACACTTTCTATGAGATAATTTAGTTATTCTTGTCGAATTTGCGTTGTGCTACCCCAGAACTAATGTAAAAGTTGGAAGAATTTTTTCAATTGGTAATGAATTTTGGACAATTGAGAAATCAAGATTGAATGTTGACATTTTAGCTGCAGTACTAACTGTAAAATTTAACATGAAGGATACTCTTTGCTCCCAAATTTTCGGTGTATTACAAAATGATATATTGACAAAAAAATATTCAATGGGAAAATTTATGTTTAAGTAAATAATTAAAAGGAATACACAAGCGTAATTAGCGTATTTTTATTTGAATTAATAAAATGTTTTATATATTTACGTTGTAATATTTTCTTCAATTTTTCGCCGCGCCCGTCCTCCTTTTCATTGTAAAAAAAAAAAAAAAACTGGTCACCTTAGTTATTACAATCACCTCACCAATATATTTACATTCAGCGATAGTCGCCCATTCGGTATAGTGGTTAGCGACGCTGACTTTTGTGCCGTTGGGTCTGGGTTCGAATCCCGGAGAAGACATTGATGTTTGTAAATATATAGTGCCTTCGCGGCATGGGGGTACTTTAAATAGCCGTCGAGCCGCAAGTCCTCTCAAGAGGTTGGTGGAAGGCCCCTGACTACCCCCAGGGTGTTCTCCCTCAAAATTGGGGTGAAACCAAGCTAAAATAGCTCTGTCCCTTTTATTGTGCTCAAAGCTACGGCTAACAACAGACGCCACTTAGCCCTCTGCCATGATGAATTTCGCGGGACTTGATCTGGCCATTGCTGATCAGGTGGCATTAGTAACAACAACATTCAGCGATGCTCGAGCTCATGACACGCTGACCACAAGTCCGTTACCTTGACCTCTAGGCTACTGCCGCTCATGTGTCATCTGAATGAGATTGAAAATGACGAGTGCCGTTGCTCTCACATTTCAATTCTTAATGATCCCTATAAAATACGATTTTTTTTTATAGGAACAACATTCCTATCACTTGGAATATCCGATCATAACAATCAGAAATAAAATAAAAACTAAGCTTACATTTCTACCAGTTTCATTCATGTATTTACTACCTTTACCTATCAGGAGAGCTCGCACGCGCCGTGAAACAAGAATCTTCGTTTCCCGGCGGCAACATTTACATTAAGGAAAATGAGGAATTCTCATTTCCCAATGCGAATGTGCAAACATAAAAGAAAAATATGCATAATGCAAGAAGGTTGAAATACTTTCTTTCCGTCTATTTAACATGACAATTTTTTCTCCGTTACAAAAAGTCAGCTTTTTAGAAAAATTAGCCCTTTATTTCGATGGGCGAATTAAAAAAAGTCACATAATAAATTCAACCACGTGTTCTCTATTGAATTTAAATCTGATGCCATTAAACCTATACTTGTTTTTCTACTCGTAGAATTTAGATAAAATTTTCCAAAACTTTTGAATCAATTGCCTTTGTTTCCCTATGTTTGTTCTTAGAGTTGATAAAAATGCATTTTTTGAAAGGAAAGTAACTGCAAAAT
Source organism: Trichonephila clavipes (assembly GCA_019973935.1). Classification (NCBI taxonomy): domain Eukaryota; kingdom Metazoa; phylum Arthropoda; class Arachnida; order Araneae; family Nephilidae; genus Trichonephila; species Trichonephila clavipes. The sequence continues at coordinate 14,352 of BMAU01001524.1, forward strand.
GCAAAAGTAGGCTACAGCAAACCTCATGAACCCTTCACTGAATTCAAAGCAGACATTTAACTAATTGTACTTGTTGTTCTTTTTGAAAAATTTAGATAAAATTTCAAATTTCATAATTGGATAAATATGTTTCAATATTAAGGGGAAAAAAAGTCCTGAAAAAGATTTTTTTAAAAATTAAAACAAATCTTATTTTATGCATATATTTTTAAATAAAATGCATTTTGTGTACACATGTACTTTTTTAGAGAAAGTTTCTGCAAAGAGCAAAAGTTGGCAACAACGAAGCTCGTGATCTGATTAGCTGAAAACACGAGATTTTATTGTGTGGCTATGACGTCACGCGAGTGTTTGAACTGATTGGCTAGAATCACGTGGTTATCATTATCATGCGACTATGACGTCACATAAATTGGTCCAATTGCCTGAAACACGTATTTACTTTTATCTAAGATTTTGACGTCACTTGAATTGATGACTAATTAGCTAAAAACATGTCATTGCAGTTACAATATGACTATGACATCACGTGAATTTAGTCCATTACATGCTTTCATTTTAAGCTAGAGTAAATCTTGAAATGACTAACAATAGGTGAAATAAATAATATTTGAAAATGTGTCGTAAAAGATTATAACCTACAGATCCACACAAGAAAACACAGTTCATTCACGAACTTCCTGAAGATAGTCAAAAATTAATTAAAACATGCTTAAACGCCCCCAATTCCGCAAGATTAAGTCTGAAAATGACCTAATACAATGGCATTTATTTAATATGATCTCATAGAACGTAAGGAATTGGATTTTTAATTTCGGCTTGCATGTTTTCTTTGGGTGGTGAAAGCCTGCATAACAAGAGCAAAAACTCAAGTATAACAATAGAAACATGATACAGAAGACTTTATACAGAAGGCTACGAGCACCCAGAACGGAAACGTTCCAAGTTTGAAGCTCCACCCTGACCAAATAAGCAAACGTTGGCCGATTCGCGGAGATACAAAGGTTAGAGAGTATTGGAGTATAGATGACGGGACGGGCGTTGGCGGTTTTTGAAAGAGACAGGTGGTTTAACTTTACATTCAACATGTAGTCATAATGTCACAGATTTTCGATTTATATTTATTTCCCAAGAATGAAATTTTTGAGAATTAGTGCATTAATAAAGCAATTTCCTTCACAAAAGCTGCTAAAAAATAAATGGATGTAAAAAATTATCAGACTATTTTAAAGTATTTTTTAAATACACCATAGATATTACAGGATGGAACCGAGAGCGGCAAAGCACAAGAGTTATTTTTAATTAAGAATGGAGGTTTACGACTAATGCAGACACGAGGCGTATAAAAAACAAGTTTCGTTCCTCCTAGGGATGTAGCGATTCTTTCCGAAAAGATCGATTTTTAAATCCATTCGAATCGTAACCTGATGAATCGATTCACAAAAAAATCGTGGTCTAAAACAGAGGTCACCAAAGTGGTGGTCCGCGAGAAAATTTCGCTGGTCCCCAGAAAAATGTGGAATATATTTACTTATCCCGTTAAATTATGTTTTAAGATGCAATGAAACATAATTCAATTCATGACAATACATGAAGATTTATAAAAACGCTACTTCATGGATTAACGCCCCTTCATAGGAATGTATAATGCTAAAAGTTTGATACACTTGACCAATTTTTTTAATTGTTTTGTTTTTACAGTTTTTGTTTATTTTATTACGGTTTATTAATAAAGCTAATATAATGTGGTTACAATTAATGTTTCGCTTTATTAACTAGGTACATTTTATGTGACCTTAGATCACAATTTTTTTTCTTATAAAGATATTTAACTCTTAAAAATCTTATTAGTGGTCCGCGGGATTTAAATTATGAATTTTCTGCTCCGTGAGTTCAAAAAGTTTGGCGATTGCTGGTTTAAAAGATTGACTTCTAAAAAATCGATTTCTTTTTCCAAGTCTGCATACATAAATCCATTTTATGAAAAACAAGAAAAATACCATAATATAAATGATCTCTTATCAGTAAAATCATGGGGGATTTTTTTTTAAGTTCAGGAAATTCGACAATTACAATTATTATTATCCTATCAAAGCATCAGGTATAAAAGAAGACATTTATTTTCTAAATGGATTTGTTACATTAAAACGTTTAGAAAATAGATTATATGGGCTTATAATTTCCCCAATGTTTAATATCAAAACTTTTTAAAAACAGTAGTCCGTCAAGTATTCTGGGATCCAAGTGGTTCCTGTTCATCCTTTGCGATGTAAAAGGCGTTCACAAGAACAGATGATCTCACGATACTCATATTGATCATGGCTATTGAGTGAACGTTATGATAAAGTTTTTTTGTTCTTGCCAGTAAAGTATAGGATCATACTTCAGGTGCACAAGTGCCTGCGATAAATAGTGTTTAAATTCTACGTTTTTTATGGGTTTTTTTACCAACTTTGTGGTTTTTACCAAAACGGAAAAAAATGTCGATTTTCTAGGATGAAATATCGATTCAGTGCTACATATCGATTTAAAAAATCGATTTTTTTGGCCCGAGAAATCGATTTTTCGATTAATAGATCTCAGATCTCTATCCCTAGTTCTTCCTCTAAAGGGAAGTTGTGTTAAAAGTGACATTAAAACGCAGTATTTCCGAAATTCAAGAGAGAAGGATATAGGAAGCATTTTGCAACTGAATTCTATAAAACTATTTTATCCAATCATTTCTGTCACGCGATATTACGGCAACATGGACTGAAAAAACGACGAGGCGATGGCAAGCTGTCCAGAAAAGACGTCGGACAGTTAAAAATGACGACAGTATTTCATCCAGTAATTGAAAAAAAAAATGGATCGATTTTGTATTGTGGCAAAGAAATAATTTTTATTATTACAGAAAATCGCGGTACGAAAACAATCTTTTACAAAATGGATGCTCACACTAATATTTTTCTTTTCGTTCACTTCGGATTTATGAGCACCTATCGCACTATTATAAGCGGGTGTTTCTAAAAGGATATATATCAAGAGTTTTAACGCTTCATAGTATTTATCACACAAGCATAATTCATACATTGAATGAAAGAGTAACTGAAACAGTTTTACCTACAAGTTTACAAATGCTCAACATGAGCGTCGCACGGCACACATCAAGTCGATAGGCGGAGTTCATCCCAAACTTTTTTCAGTGTGTCTGACGAAAATCTTGCAACAGCTACTTCTCAATCCTGTGTCTTAAGTATGGAAGGACAGCTGGTAGCGGAGGAACGTACACACAATCCTTTATGCACCTCCACAGATGGCGTCAGATCGAGTGAACGTGGAGGCCATGAGATACATGCTTTATCTGGAGGCTCTTTGCGCCCAATCTATTGGTTGGGTACAGTGATATTTAACCAATCGCGTACTGAGAGATGCCAGTGAGGCAGTGCACCATCTTGCTGCCAAATCAAGTTATTTGGTTCATTTCCTTCCAATGGAGGAAAGAGCCCTAGTTGTAGAGCATCAAGATAGGAAGAACCAGTTACAGTTGGTTACCAAAGACAGCCTTGGTCGTCCCGTACTTTTCCCTTTACAAAGAGAGCCAGTTGTTTCAAACTGATGATACTACCTATGATTATCATTTGGAGGTTGACAACCGAACTTAATACAGAACGCTCACAGTAATAGCAGACTCAGTCTTTGCAAACCGAAGAACACAAAAAACTTTCTGTTAACTAATCGTCATTTTTCTACTAGCGCGTTGATTGGCGCGTCGACTGTCCAAAAAGTATTGTAGTTAGGAAATTTATATAAAAAAGGAGTAGGTTTGTTTTACAAGACTACAACTGATTCCAAGGGAAGAGATGGTGTTTAGATTTATATACAGATACCAGTTTCAAAAAAAGTTAAATGGAAGTCAAATTAAAATACTTTACAAACCTGTTAAAGAGATAAGAGTCCACCTTTTTGTTCCCCCGAAAACTTCTGAGATTTTTAAGCATAGGCAGAGAGATTCTTAATATTTAAAATTATTCAAAATACAGTAAAATTTTTGAAAAGTTCGTCATTTTTAAAAAAATTCTCTCAAATGAATATCAAAAAACATCAGTGAAATGTTTTAAACATCAAGAATGACAGGGGGAAAATGGCGTTTTTTACAAAAAAAGCACACAAGGCATTTTTTTTTAATTGCCTCAAATTCAAATGAACGGCCACTAAAACGACTTCAATGGGTCACGGGTTGAAGACAGCTATTGTAGAACCACAGCTTGCGAGTTAAATCTTTAAGAAAACTTTACTTTTTCTAAAGTGGCGTAACGTACACCCCCGCATCGCGGGGGGGGGGCAGGGTTCTAAGGGTCCCAAACCCTGACTGACGCAAGTGCCTACCCTTTGTAAAATTCAACGTGGGGGCCCAAAAACTGACTTTGCAGGGGGGCCCAAATGTTCTACGTTACGCCACTGTTTTTCTCTTAAAGAAAACATTCGTCATTCGAATTTTTTTTCAGGGCCTTCCAGTTTTCAAGCTTCATTGCATATATCACCAGTAGCGTAAAGTGCATCGTGGGGAAGCCTGACTGACACCAAGTACGAATGCAGTCCTTTGTAAGACCCGGCTTGAGGCCCAAAAACCTGACTTAACGGAGAACATTAGGATCCCCTGTAACGCCAGAGTATATCACAATTTATATTTTGTGTTTTTAAAAGAAATGGAAAATGTTAAGTTCCACGCTTGCTTTTATTTTATTAACAGATACTTCATTTCAATTGAATTTTTATTGAAATAAGAGTGATTTCTGTGGCGCGCGTCGAGACGGCAGCGCAGACAACTGCTTCCTGGATGACGTCCAGGGCCGAAACCAACGTCACCATCGATGGGATCATTAATTCATCTGCAACTCGTTTCTCCTGACAACCGCCGGCAACGTAATGACTGCGAAAGAAGAAGGATGGAGAAATAATAAAGGCACTGAGATGTAATAAATAAAATTATTTAAATACAAATCTCTGTCGTGTTTGAGGGACACGTTCTTTTGCTCCTTTCCGTGGTCACTTCAATCTCAAGGTCTGGTCCGGGCAACTTAAAATTGCATCATTTCAGAATGAATGACTCAAATTATTAATATTAAAGGATGGAACGTACATATTACGTATGAAAAAATATAACCAACAGAAACAAACATACAGATCCTGTTCAAAAAGTACCCGACCTTAAATTTTCATTAAGTACAGTAAAATTTCTAAAACGGCACCATGTGCACAGTGGGGGGTGACAGCTTAATGCCCATGCTTTAAATTTTTTTTGTTTCGTTCCAGTGCACCAGTCGTTTCCTACACGCAGTCTAGTGAGGTTCTTAAACTGTGGTCCGCTGACCCCTAGAGGTTCGCAATGCCTTTCTAGGGGGTCCGCGGAGTCTGTTAAATTTCCCCTCATTTACAGCCTCGAGGAAAAATTGAAAGATGTGTCCTACTAGACTAGATCACTAAATTGACCCCAATGAAAAAACTCTGATTAGAACCTGTATTTGGTCATGAATATTAAGTTGGGATGTTTAAAATCTGCGTTGCCACGCTGATACATAAAGAGGGGGAAGGGGCGATCGAAAGTTAAAGAACCGCTGTAGTGAAATGTTGGTCGGATTTTTATTTCTCTAAAGATGACTGAACGACTTGAACAAAGGTACTGCTTCAAATTTTTACCCCAAAGATTGGTGATTTTCTAGGTGAAACGATTCGTAAAATCCAGCAAATATTTGGAGACGATGATTTGGGTTTCAAACATATTAAGGAGGAGTTTAACTGATTTAAAAGAGGCCGACGTTCGGGGAGCCAACTAACAGCTCGAATCGCAGCTGTTGTTAGTAAGGACGAAATTGTTGACCGAAGATCGTTGTTTGAACGTACAAGAGACTGCTGAACTAGTTGAGATCAGTACAGGTTGGGTCAGCAATTGCAATTTTGCGTGAACACGCGCAGAGCGGGTGCAAAATTTGTTCCCAAGCTTCTGTCGGTGGAACAGAAAAACTCCGCTTTGCAGTTGCACAGGACCTACTGGACACTATCAACGCTGAACCTACCTTCTTTTGAATTCTGGCTCTTCCCGAAAATGGAAAATGCCATTGAAAGGATCTTGTTTCCAAAATAGAGAGTGGCCACGGTAGCTGAAAAGGTCAAGGTATCAGGTCGTGGCTGGCCTTGTCACGAGTTCGAGCCCAGTACAACTAAAGATCCGCCGTGTAAGGGAGCGATGCATGTTAAATCTGTCGAGAGCTCAGGTGTCGTCCTCGTCACTTGACCATGGATCAAACTTACAAGGTTTGTCGCCAAAAGCCATCGTGTAGCTGAACAGTGCGACGTTAATATTCACTCACTCACTCACTCCAGAATAAAGATGCAATAAGGTAGAAAGCGACGGATCCAATGGATTTGGAATGGCGATCCGTGGTTGATCGCCATTCCAAAAAAAAAAGAAGCAGAAGAAGAAAAAGCTTTCCAGAAGTAGTGGGAAAGAATGCTGCGCTAAGCCGAGTGCGTTAAGACTCAATTTATTTAGATCCAAATCCCGCAAAGTAACTAAGATATTTTTTCTGGAAAAAAGTCGGATACTTTTTGAAGAGACCTTGTCAATAAGCATATGAATAGGCAAGAGCACTGACATCTTAAACAGACACATTGATGTGCGACAAAGGTTGGCAAACTTTCAAGAGAGAGTCCAAGTTGTCAGTAAAACAACTAAGGCATCAAAATGGCATTTATATACATATCTCATGGAGTGTTGCGCCTTTCTCTCTTCCGGTAATGGATACGACCAAGACTGTCATGCTCGAATCAATAAATTTTATATTTAACTAAACTTTTATAATAAGTAACACATTTACCATTTCTACAAAAATTTAACACTAGGGAATATATTTTTCTACTCGGTGTATGAACAACCCATGGCAAAATATCATAATGGTGAGAATGAAACTTTTTCAAGAGTTTCGAGAAAAAAAATTCCGTACCAATAATGACGTCAGTTATTAATTCGGGAATTTGATGTTCACACTAATAATTAAAGTAGATTTTAATTGTTCTGGCATATAAAATTTGAGAATTTTAGTAAACGAATATGTATATTCTATCTACTTTTCATATAAAATTGACTTTGAATGTTCTTACTTTAAGCCACCATTTCCAAGTAAGCCTAATTTAGATCACCCTGGTAAGGTACGTATGTGTGAATAATATAGCATCGGTCTAATTATCAGAATGCGTAACTCCTTCTGTATGAACTTTACAGGAGCAAGTAAAAACTGTTCATTTTTACTATGCACGGGAATTACTTCATTGCTAATGCTTATGACAAATTAGCGATATTTTTTGCAGGAGATATGAAGCAATCCAATGGATAGGCTTCAAAGTACTCCACAAGATGGCATTAAAAGTCTTATTTCGTTTTGTGGAGGAACACATTCTTATAATTAGACCGACGATATACTGTAGAGTCTCTAATTAGGCGAGCACTTTACGATAACATTCTTTGTCAATTTAAAACCACGGAGGTGAGCAGAATAGCCAGATGGGTCTTTGCATTCTTCAAAAAGAAACAACGAATTCTTCTCTCAAGCAAGGAGCAAAACAGATTGAGAACAGATTTCATATATATATATATATACACTGTTGGACAATTGTTAAGGACGGATAACACTATCATCCATAGCAACCACAAAATGAAAGGAAGCAAAATGTGGAAAATTAGAATAAGTGCGGAATATTAGTAAGAAGAAGTATGAGTATGCAGATTTTTTTCCACGTCTGTTCATCACGTGATAGCGTTCATAAGAGATTTAAAGGTTTTGACGCGTGTGGACAGTTGTTGTTTCAAGTCAAAGTTTTACAGGAAAGATTTAATAGACGAACTTAAAATTTTTGGCATGTCTCCCCGACATCACATAGATGATTTTATGCGTGGCCGAATTATTGGAAAGATCGAAGAAGGGCGAAAAATAACAGATGTTGCCAGGGAGTTCGACATCGCTCACAGCGTTGTTTCACGGCTGTGGAAGTCATTTAAAACTACTGGAATGTGTAGTAGACGGCACGGGGGAGGTCGTGTTAGAAGTACGACGCCTGCAGAAGACAGATATATCGTCCTATATCAGCCAAAAGGAACAGGCGCACCACAGCTCAGCAGGTGGCAAATCAGTTTCTTGCTGCCTCAGGAAAGCAGATCTCCCGAAAAACTGTTGCCAGACGTTTGAGGGGAGGAGGACTATACGCACGCAGACCGGTTGTGTGTGTCCCATTGACCGGACAGCACCGTACTGCCCGTTTGCAATGGTGTCGTGAGCATCACAATTGGACTGAACAGGACTGGGCATGCGTACTATTCTCAGATGAGAGTAGGTTCAGTCTGTCATCGGATTGTAGACGCCAACTGATCTGGCGCGAGAGTGGTACTGCTTATCGTCCAGAAAATATCCAGGAAAAGGACCGATATCCGACATGCAGTATCATGGTGTGGGCCGGCATCAGGATCAATGGCCGCACGCGCCTACATGTGGTTGCGAATGGGACTATCACGGGCCAACGATACATTGATGAAGTTCTACTTCCTCATGTTCGTCTTTTCCGTGGTGCTGTCGGTGATAAATTTGTTTTTATGGACGACAACGCAACATGTCATCGAACACTCGCTGTTCAGGATTGTCTAGACAGCGAGGGTATTCAACGTCTCGTATGGCCAGCGCGTTTTCCAGATCTAAACCCCATTGAAAATGTGTGGGATGCTTTGGGGAGGCAAGTTGCCTGGTCGAAACTATCCTCCGACAAACAAGAACACCCTCATCCATGCACTCACAGAGGAATGTGATAAATTGCCTCAACAGCTGCTGGATAATGTTGTGCAAAGTATGGTACGACGTGTGGAATGTTGCATCACACTCCACGGTGGACATATCCCGTACTGATACCTTTCTTTAAGGTGCCTGCTGACTTTTAGATGCATTGTTCCATTTCTCCGTACGCAGATCAAATGAACATTTTTTTTTCTCTTTCAGATGTTTCACAGCTTTTGTACTTTCCAGAACAATAAATATTATTTATTCTAATGTCTGAACAGTGTGGAAACTATATTTTATTCTACTAGGCCTCATGTCTCGCTTTAATGTTATGTTACATAGCAATTTGTGATCCGTCCTTAGCAATTGTCCAGCAGTGTATATATATATATATATATATATATATATAGTCATAATATAGACGATCGGATTATAACATAATTTGTATATTATATATATATATAAATTATTATGTTATAATCTGATCGTCTATATTATAATTTTGATAATAAAAAAGTTGATAATTAATATGTTTTTAGCACTACATAAATTTTTCATGCATTCTTTCAGATATTTCCTAACTCAAATGGAGATATGTAATCAATCTAAAATTTCAGTCCAAACTACAAGATTTCTCGTAGTTGGCAATGAATAGGTTAAAATATATTTTGCATGGCATTTATCCAATTCTCAAACTGTATTTGAATGAAACTATGCTTTGAGATTCCTGTTATACGAGGGATTTCCTACACTTTTTTGATTCCATATTATTTAAAATGTATATTCCTTTCGTCAATGCACTTTTTTGTGCAGAGTTTTCCTATGTTTCGATAATCTGTCAAAAATTCCGTTCACATTTGAAAAGTTTGAATAAACTACCATTTTAATTTATAAACGAGTACAATAAAGTTTTGAATATTAGAAGTAAATAAAAATATATCTCTGAATTACAGTACAAATCCAAACTATTTTTATTGTGCACTCGGTAAAAAAAGCAAATACAACGAGATATTCTTTTACTGTGATAAAAATATTTGAATATCATTTTCAAGGAAAAGCAAACTAATTCGAGAGTAAAAACACTTGCTCATTTTAAAGGAATGAAATGTAAAGGGAGAAATGGCGAATTAAAACTGCAGCAGGAAGAGTGTGAGTTCCTTTAGGGTTGTGTCCAACCATTTTTTTTTTTTTTATTATTGGTCTCTAAGCACGGAATGTGTTTCTGTCCCTTCTGTAGGGAAGGAGAGGCTTAAAAACAATTTTCATACTGAAGTCACCCCCTTGAGTGAGTCAAAAAGTTAATAGCACTCTCTGCGAATGGTTATTTTGATGAAACTTTGTGGCAACACACTCTTCGTTACCTGTATCGTATGACGTAGCGGCTTTCAATTTAACCTTGTCTGGTGTCACAGAGCAAGAATGAAATTGCTCTTTAGCTGAAACCACTCCGTTTTGAATGAATTTAACATGCTGAGCACGAATATCGTATGGAAAAAAAGTTTATTAGCTCTTGTTGTGTCTGGCGACATTCTATTACCAACTATGACTGGTATCTCACTTCACGCTTGAGCGTGGAACCACGTGTTTGTTTTGATTTTGTAGTACTTTTTGTCTCATAGACCCCCATAGACCCCTAGCCATGTTTTTCGGTTTTGGGTTGGCCCCCTGCTTGCCTAATGTTAATTTTTTTGCAAATTTATCAACCTAAATGTCTTTTTGACAGCTGTGTATAGAGCTACATACATTAAAAAATTTAAAATTCTAATTATAGTGGAGTATAGTGTTTATAAAACTTAAGAAACATACATTTCAAATTAAAATTTAATTAATACATATCAACAAACAAATGTTTATAATAGGAGAGACGAATTGGGTACTTCAATAACAAATTTACAACATTTGGCGTCCATCTTGCCAGGTTTAATTCTAATTCTACTCTGTTATTTGTGTTCATTCTTTTACTTTCTTTTTCAATTCCTATTATTAGTTCACAATCTCCCTATATATAAATATGTTTGGTTCAAGTTTTCAATCGTTAGTAAAATACTTTCTTTTCATCCATTCAAGTTCAAATACATTCTTCTACACTTGTAGTGGATGACACTTGAGGTTAATACAGTTTTTCAAATATGAATTCATTAATTAAATTTAATTAATGAACAAATAGTAACAAACAAAAATAATAGTCCAACACTCTACATAAAAAGGAATATCGCTCGTTGTGTCCCTGTAGCGCAATGGAGAGCGCGTTGGACTTTTAATCCAAAGGTAGTGCGTTCGAATCTTACCTGGGAAGGCCTAAATTCTGAGAATGTGATTTATGGAAGAATAAATAGTAACAAACAAAAATAATAGTCCAACATAATCTATAGAAAAGAAAATGGAAAATTGCAAGAAAAACCACTTTCTAGTTTTCCAACTTAAAATAGTAATTCTGTCATATGTATATACATATTTATATTAATTGTAATTATCTAATAAAATAAAAAAAAATTTGTTTACCTAAGAATGGAATTGAGTTTTAAAAAAAATTATATTTTATTTTGGAGATACACAACCACGCTGAAACTCCTTCTCACTAGGAAAAGCAATTAAAAACTTTCTCACAATACTCTGTAATTCGAAATAAATATCAGATATGTCTTTTTAAAGCTAAAATTGCTGACATTCGTTTCTAAGCTTTACATTAAAATTGTCGTTACTGCCTATTTCTATCAGTTCCTTTTGAAATATGACTTTTTTTCAATGTGACTCTATGAATTCCTTTCCTGTTGTGGTAATTACCATAGTCAAAGCATCCTCAAACCTAGTTTCAAAATCTGAATAAAGGGCATTTAAATGTTGAATGTAGGTTAAAACATCCCTTTCATTGCTCGTTTCCTATTGAGAAACTGGTAAAATTTGTCGATGTTCCAATAGTATATTCCTTTAGCTTAATTCTGGCGAGAAACGCTGAAATGATGGTACTTGTTTTAATAAAATGTATGGTCTCCTTGTAACTGAAAATTAACTTAATTAAATTTAGGAAATAAATCAGTTAAATAGGTAAAATCTGGTTATTATTTGATTAAGGTTTTTATTCGATTTGAAATTTCCCTAGATAAAAAAAAAGGGTGGACGTTATAAATTTGCAAAAGGCTATGCAAACAGTAAGGCTTTAAAGTCTATTTTCTTGATTCCCACCCGAATTTCTTCCTTGATCATGACGGGAAGGTCAGTGATGAACAGAAGTTTTCATCAAAACATTGACTACATGCAGATCGCTGCGGTAGCCTAGTGGTCAATGTAACGAACCCGTGGCCGGCGGGACATGAGTTCGAGCCTAGTACTGCTGAAGAACCACCGTGCAGAGGAGATAAATGCACGTTAAATCCGTCGAGAGCTGAAACGTTCTCCCGTTGGTGTGGTGTGATAGTTAGAAGAGGGGCCAGCTCAGGTGTCATCCTCGTCACTTGACCATGGTTCAAAATGAAGGTCCGTCGCCAAAAGCCCTCCAGCAGCTGAACAGTGTGACGTTAATATTCACTCACTCACTTGACTACATGCAAAAACGGTAGCAGGAGAATGGGCACGGTATTGTTGGGGGCTGGACGCTCAATGCAAGCGACAGACCAAAAGAAATCAAAAGTCCGAAGCAGATCAAGGCATTCCTAACACATGTATTCTAATATCCGCAGATATATATACACTTTCCTAAACATAAACCAATTTTCTTCGTCCTATTAGTGTTTAGGACTTGGAATTTTCATTATGAATTGAGTATATTAATCTCGGAAGAAAAAAATCAGTGTAAACAGCTGCAAATGGCGTCCAAATTGGAAATGCGTTCTTCGTGGGCGGACTGACATTTATTGTAAGCTGCGTGAAGTATAGGGTGAAAATGTCACGTCAAACTATTACGAAGTGATACAACGTGTTTAAGTACGGACATGCGGAACAAAGCAAATGTGCGGACTGTGGGAGTTTGGGTTCACCCTCATTAAAGCTTAGATCTGTCACTTTCATGCTTTTCGTTCCATGAAAGAAGCGCCTTGAAGGCCACCATTCGGATGAGATGAGGTGAAATGCACAGAAAACCTTGCACACCTCAACTAATATTTACGTAAAACAAGTTATCCCATCAAAAATCACAGCGAACTTTTTTACTATTAAATACTGGTAAGTTGCTTACAACACATAATTATAAAGGAAAAAGAAAAACGGAAACAATTTTTAGTAGACATAATTATTTTTTAACAATACACAGAGTGAGAGTTCTATTAACGTCTCACCATAAAGCTGCACGAGGGCTACAAGCGACGAGGACGATACCTGAGCTGGTGGCACTGCCCCCTCTTCTCCTAACCGTGTTGTTGCTTCTTATGCCACCTGATCTCGACCGCGTCAGATCCGGGCCCACGAAATTCATCATGGCAAGGGGCTAGATGTACACCTGTCGTTGACCGTAGCCTTGAGCACAATTCAGGTGACAGTAGGATTTTTAAGTCGCCCCCTAATTTACAGGGAGGGTCAAGGGTCTCCAACCTCTCTTCCCCTTCCACCCCTCACGAGACGACTTGCGGCTCGACAGCTATTTAAGAGTACTCCTAAGCCACAAAGGCACTATACATATACAAACATCTATTTCTTATCCGTGATTCAAACCCAGGCCCTACGTCACAGCAGTCAGCGTCGCTAACCACTATACCAAATAGGCGACTCTTTTAACTTCCACACCACGTCAACGGGAAGACGTTTTAGCCTCGACAGATAAAACGAACCGGCCTCATCTACAAGGTAGGTCAGCGGCACCAGGCGCGAACTTAAGACACACAGCGACCTTGACACGAGTCTGCGACCTTGACCAATAGACTACTGCGACCATCCGCGAGGCCTTAGATTCGAAGGTTGAAATTTATATACAAAGCGACACCACAACTAAGAAAAAAATATTCATACACATTTAATGTATTGGATAACACTTCCTTCATGATCATTAAGGTGGGGAAAATCGCATTTTTTGTACGTAAAAGGGGGGAAGGAATGTTGCAGAGGGCTGAAAGCAAACAGAGCGACTGTCTGGGACGCTGTGGATTCAGGTGCTTTGAGCGTGCGCAGGTGAGACACATTCATCACAGGGTGACGAAGGCGAACAACGTGATTTACTGCTGCCCCAACACATTAACCACATTCTTCCAGTCGATTGCTCTCCGAGAACCCCGCTTTATTCATCAGCGACAGGCGTTTAAATAATCAGCTCGCTCCCTTCAAATTTTTTAAATGAACATGAAGACGCATCCAAAAAATTTTTAAATGCTTTTTTTTAAAGATGACACATTTTTTAATATTGTGAACAACTTAGTTATTTTTTTTTCATAATGATTCACTCGAAAAAGAATAGTAATTCTGCCATAAAAAACAAACAATGGTAGCATAACGAACACCCCCGCATTAAGATTATTTCGGGCCCTAGACGCAGACGATCTACAAGCCCCCTTGGCACTGGCGGATCGAAATTTATAACCAGAAAGTCTGGTTAAGCCCAGTTTATACGGGCCCCTTGGCGCCCTCCCCAAGCGCCCGATGGATAAACCGGCACTATTTACGCCAAGTACGCAATCTTTTGTAAGATCCAGCTTCGGGACCAAAGCCTGACTTTGCAGAGGGGCCCTTAATTTTCTTCGTTATGCCCCTGACAAACGAATAACTAGGAGCACCTCCTAAAATAAGCCATGGCCTACAGTGAGATTTACATTTAAACCACGTGAAGAGCTTCGCCTTTCCTCTTTCGGTAAGAGGAAGGGGAGAAAAAATTGAAAACTTATTGATTAAGCAATTAAAAACTTAACTCCCATCCATTGACACCCATCCCATCCACCACGTTCATTTTCAGGTACAATGTGAAACCATCGCGTATAAATTTCATGTGGTTTCGACACAGGCTTCTGGATATCGTGAATTTAAATTTAAAAAAAAAATGATAATCGCCGATCTCTACAGAGGCATTTTTGAAAACTTGCCAAAATTTTGCTATTTTCTTAGACGCTTCAAAACAAAATCAGCCTATTAAGGTATGTGACTACCCCAAAATCCTCGGTTTGGAGAAAATTTTCGAAATTTTTTTATGTTTTTATATTATAGCCCATACGCTTAAGATTCCAAAAATACTTTATTTTAGTTCCTACGATATTTAGAAGCTAAGTTATAGCTTATTTAGTAAACCGGAAATGGAATTTTCAAAACCGGAAATGGGTGTTTAAAGAGACATAAAAATGTAAACAAAAATTTTGAACGTCTTTTTCGTGACTTTTAAGCAATATAAATATCTAATATTTATGGTAAATATAGATCAACGTATCCTTTACTTATTTATTAAGTATCCGTTACTTATTTTTTTAATCTGGCAACTGTTTTTTTTAATTTAAGCTTGTTTTACTGAATGGCAATAATAATATCGTTTATAGTTTGTTTACATTGTTCATTCTAAAGCGTTCTTAATTATTACTTACTTTTGATAATTTTTCAGTTAATTCATTCATTTTCATTTAATTTTAACGTTTTATTTCATTGTGAGTAATTTCAAAATGCCGAAAGCTAGATCGAAAGTATCTAGAAAGAGAAAGTTCTATGGTAATAGGTTTACCAAGTTAGCACTTAACAGTAATAATAGTACGTCTGCAAGTGAAGCGAAATTGAGCACTTTTGACAGTTTTGATGTGCCTGAACCTGAATTTCATGGTTCTACAGGGAATAGAATTATTAATTTCCAAGCTTTGATGGGAATTATTTCAATCTTGTGTTGTCCGGAATGTTATGCAAACTGGATTGAAACTGGCAGAAGATTCTAAGGAAGGACTTTGCTCTAATTTGTGTGTGGCTTGCAGTTGTGGGTTCATTACTAGCTTTACTTCTACTCCTAAAGAAAATAAGAAATTCTCTCTCATTACTTTATTGGTATTTGGATTGAGATTGATTGGCAGAGGATTCACAGCTGGTAAGAAGTTGTTATGCACTTTAAATTTGCCATGCATTTCTAAAAATACCTTCAGAGCTCATGAACTCAAACTGCTGGAAGCAGTACAGTTATGTTCTGAAGAAAATATGAAAGCTGCATCTAAAGAAGTGCAAAATTTTAAAAAAAAAGTACAACTTGTGGTGTTTCGGTAGATGGCTCATGGCAGCGGAGAGGCCATATGTCACTTAATGGCCGCATTTCAGTTATTTCCATTGATACGGGAAAAATTTTAGATCTGGAAGTAATGACTCAGTATTGTAAAATGTGTGAATTGAATGTGAAACATGAGCATGTATGTTCAAATTATAAAGGATCCTCTGGAAACATGGAAGCTGTTGGAGCTTTTAGAATTTTTGAAAGGTCACTAATCAAACGAGACCTGCAATACACCGAGTACTATGGTGATGGTGATTCCAAGGGCTTTTTACAAGTGAAGGATATATATGGTGAAAACAGTGTCACAAAACTTGAATGTATAGGACATATACAAAACAGAGTAGGCTCACATTTAAGGAAACTAAAAAAGAACACCAAAGGACTTGGTGGGAAGTGGAAATTAACTGATAAATTTATCGATAAACTGCAGAACTATTATGGGATTGCCATCCGCAGCAATGTTGGATGCCTCGAAAAAATGCAATCTGCTGTAATAGCTGCCTTCTTTCACTGCTGCTCTAGCAATCAAAATCCCATGCATGGGCAATGTCCAACAGGGAAAGACAGCTGGTGCAAATATAAACAAGCATTACGTGATGGTAAAGTATATGTGGACAAAACAGCAGGCCTTTCAAATTACGTGATTAAAGTGATAAAGCCTACTTATTTAGCACTCTGTGATAAGGAGTTACTAAAAAAATGCCTCCATGGCAAGACTCAAAATAATAATGAAAGCTTTAATAATGTATTGTGGTCTGTTTTGCCGAAAGAAATTTTTGTTCATAAAAAAACTTTGTTTTTGGGTTCATACATGGCTGTCATCTTATGTAATTCAGGTTATTTAGGGCTATCACCTGTATTTAATTATTTAGGTATAGGAATTGATCCAACGACACTTAAAAACTGTATGGGAATTGACAAGGAGAGAATTCAAAAATCGAAACGCCAGTCATTACCCTCAACAAAACTCCAGAAAAAAACAAAAAGCTAAAAAAAAGTCCAAATTAGCCAAAAATGAAGCTAAAGAGGGCTTAAGCTATAAATATGGGGAGTTTTGAAAATGTTTAGTGAGTAGAAAAGTAATTATTTTGAGTTAAAATTATTAAATGTGTTTTACGAGAAATTGTTATTAAATATTTTTATTCACGATAAAGCTCACTACACAAAATATTGTTAAGATACTAAATCTAAATTTTCAGAACATGTTTTATGTAGTTATATCTGTGTTATGAATCAAAATCTAATCTCTGTGTATATATTTATGTACTTTATTGCTTTTTTATGAAAGAAAAAGCATTAATTTTTTAAAAATTTGAGTTTTTGCATAAAATTTGGCATATTTAAAAAACTTTCAAAAGCATTACAAATTTTTTTGATTCCTATCACAGATAAAGATGTTGTTTATGTACTCTATAAATATTATTTGAATACATTTATTAGAATTTTGTGTACAAGATTTGTCGTAACTGCAATTTTTCACCAAAATTTCGCTAAAAACAAAAAAATTGTTATAGTCTACAAAACTCTCTAGAAAACAACAAGAGGGTAAAATAAAGGTCAAATCAGTCTTACATGAAGCTAAAAAGAGCTTGAGCTATAAATATAGTGAGTTTAAAAAGTGTAAAATTAGTAGAAATTAAAATTAAATTGTAGTATTAAAATCTTTAAATGCATTTCCTGAAAAACTATGTTTTTCAATTTTTTTCTTCACGGTACAGTTCACTACAGAATTTCTTTTTAAGATATTGACTTGAAATGTTCAGAAAATATTTTATTTAGTGTTATCTGTATTCTAGACTATAATCTAATCTCTGTGTATATATATATTTATTTTATTGCACTTTTTGTGAGAAAATAACATTAGTGTTTTGTAAAAAATTGAGCTTTTGCATAAAAATTGACATATTTCAAAAACTTTCAGAAGTATTTACAAATTTTATAGCTATCAACACAGATAATGATGTCATTTATGTACTGTATAAATATTATAAGAATATATTAATTAGAATTTTCAATACAATCCTTACCGCAACTGCAATTTTTCACTAAAATTTCACTCAAAATTCCCAATATTTCCAAAATTACTTTTAACTTTGTAAGAACTGTATTGGAATTCTTACTTTTATGTCCCATTTCAAATAAAAAAATGTTTATTTAATTGAAATTTTATATATTTCAAAAAAAGTGCTCCGAAGGTAGTCACATACCTTAATATATTGAGATTTCTCAGAAAGTGTTAAAATCGTAATTCTATAATGTATTGTTGAAGTGTTACCGAAAACAGAGCTATACAGAACACAAGAAAGATGAAAAGCAAAAATAATTCAATTCCTACTTAGGTCATCAAAGAAAAATTTTATTTTAGTTACTTTTATTTACAAAAGTTACAATTAATATAAATATGTATATACGTATCAAAGAATAATAATATTAAGTGACAAAATAGATGGCTATTTTCCCTTGCAATTTTCCATTTTCCTTTCTATATAGGGTGTTGGACTATTTTTTGTTTGTTACTATTTATTCATTAATAAAATTTAATTATTCTAATGAAATAGTATAGTAAAAAAGAAATATTCTCAGAAGTTAGGTCATCCCAAGTGGGATTCGAACCCACGACCTTTGGATTAGAAGTCCAATGCGCTACACAAACACAACGAGCGATTTTCCTTTCTTTTCTGCAGTTGGACTATTAATTTTGTTTGTTACTATTTATTCTTTTTTTAATTTAATTATTGAATTAGTAGTTGAAAAAACTGTATTAGAATAAAGTGTGCTCCACTACAAATTTGAAAATACGTATTTGAACTTGAATGGATAAATAGAATGTATTTTATCAACGATTGAAAGTTTGAACATAGGGAAAAGTGAACTGATAGTAGGAATTGAAAAAGCAACTCAGCTCGCTTCGACATTGCATTTTTAAAAAATCTATAGCAGAGTTTAAAGAATTCCCTTCGACATGAAAACTCGAGCTTCCTGAGTAGGAAATTTCGAACGTCTTTCTTTGCGCTCCCTGTTCCTATCCCAAACTTTTCCTTTTATTAATAGAGGTAAACTGTGAGTAAAAACCATAGGATCATCAGAGCAATCAACATATAACTACAATGATTTGTAGCAGCTGTTCCAAAAATAACCATCACTAATCGATACATACGAAGCAGCCTTAAATTAAGAAAGAAATTACAGCGTTAACGGAAATCCCAAACAGATAAATTAGGCCTGGCTTTAATGAAGCTCAACCGCAAACATTTCCGCGTAAAATGAATCGGAATTGCAAGGAAACAACGACGTTCCACAACTGATTATTTTTCACCTTAAAGAGACAAATGAAAAAAAATTTGCAAAATTTATCTCCGACTGTTTACTGCTCGACAATACATAAAATAGAATCGAAAACAAAAGTGACCGTGATGGGAGATTAAATGTTAGAAAAGAAGCCCAGAATTTAAATGTTCTCTCCAAGTTCGAATACTAAAAATTTCTAAAGAATTCAATCAACAAGTGTTCATTTTAATTTTAAACGAAACTAATCGATGAAGACGAAAATTTGTTCGCTGGGTTTACATAAAACAGTTGCTCAACCTGCAGCCCGCCGGGCATTTCTGAGTGGCTCGTTCATGACCCATGACACTAAAAAATCAATTATTTAAGTACAATGTATTAACAATTGAGCGGGAAATTCAAACAAACAATCATCGAATCTACCAATTTCGTAAGAATTGCAAGATTTTCTTCTTTCTATTTGTAACTATGACGGTTAGTAATAACAAATAACAGTGAAGTAGCAAACTGAACTGGAGTAATGACTATTTTATGGATGCAACTGCGTTTTAGTTATAGACAAATATATATATAACACTGATTTCAGTAAACAAGTAAAAGTTCAGTAATATACACTGCTGGACAATTGCTAAGGACGGATCACAAATTGCTATGTAGCATAACATTAAGCGAGACATGAGGCCTAGTAGGATAAAATATAGTTGCCACACTGCTCAGACATTAGAATAAAGAATATTTATTGTTCTGGAAAGTACAAAAGCTGTGAAACATCTGAAAGAAAAAAAAATGTTCATTTGATCTGCGTACGGAAAAATGGAACAATGCATCTAAAAGTCAGCAGGCACCTTAAAGAAAGGTATCAGTACGGGATATGTCCACCGTGGAGTGTGATGCAACATTCCACACGTCGTACCATACTTTGCACATTATCCAGCAGCTGTTGAGGCAATTTATCCCATTCCTCTGTGAGTGCACGGATGAGGGTGTTCTTGTTTGTCGGAGGATAGTTTCGACCAGCAACTTGCCTCCCCAAAGCATCCCACACATTTTCAATGGGGTTTAGATCTGGAAAACGCGCTGGCCATACGAGACGTTGAATACCCTCGCTGGCTAGACAATCCTGAACAGCGAGTGTTCGATGACATGTTGCGTTGTCGTCCATAAAAACAAATTTATCACCGACAGCACCACGGAAAAGACGAACATGAGGAAGTAGAACTTCATCAATGTATCGTTGGCCCGTCATAGTCCCATTCGCAACCACATGTAGGCGCGTGTGGCCATTGATCCTGATGCCGGCCCATACCATGATACTGCATGTCGGATATCGGTCCTTTTCCTGGATATTTTCTGGACGATAAGCAGTACCACTCTCGCGCCAGATCAGTTGGCGTCTACAATCCGATGACAGACTGAACCTACTCTCATCTGAGAATAGTACGCATGCCCAGTCCTGTTCAGTCCAATTGTGATGCTCACGACACCATTGCAAACGAGCAGTACGGTGCTGTCTGGTCAATGGGACACACACAACAGGTCTGCGTGCGTATAGTCCTCCTCCCCTCAAACGTCTGGCAACAGTTTTTCGGGAGATCTGCTTTCCTGAGGCAGCAAGAAACTGATTTGCCACCTGCTGAGCTGTGGTGCGCCTGTTCCTTTTGGCTGATAGGACGATATATCTGTCTTCTGCAGGCGTCGTACTTCTAACACGACCTCCCCCGTGCCGTCTACTACACATTCCAGTAGTTTTAAATGACTTCCACAGCCGTAAAACAACGCTGTGAGCGATGTCGAACTCCCTGGCAACATCTGTTATTTTTCGCCCTTCTTCGATCTTTCCAATAATTCGGTCACGCATAAAATCATCTATGTGATGTCGGGAAGACATGCCAAAAATTTTAAGTTCGTCTATTAAATCTTTCCTGTAAAACTTTGACTTGAAACAACAACTGTCCACACGCGTCAAAACCTTTAAAGCTCTTATGAACGCTATCACGTGATGAACAAACGTGGAAAAAAAATTTGCATACTCATACTTCTTACTAATATCCCGCACTTATTCTAATTTTCCACATTTTGCTTCCTTTCATTTTGTGGTTGCTATGGATGATAGTGTTATCCGTCCTTAGCAATTGTCCAGCAGTGTATATATAGGAGTTTTCAGTTAAAAAAAAACTTTGTTTCCATTCTGTACTTGATAAAATAATATTTGAAACAAAAAATAAAACAGACTTTTGAGTCAAAAGAAGAAAAAAATCAAATTACCAAACGGCATGGCAGCTTTGTACAACAGTGGGTCACGGAGAGAAGGAAACCGGAACTGTGCAACATAACTCAGTAAAATTGTATAAAACCGAAAAAAAAAATTTTTTTTTGTGCGTTCGATGGAGATAAATATAGTATTAAAAGCCCCCCAAAAAAAAAATGAGTTTTAACATTTTGATCAATTTTTCACATTTTAAGTGTCCAATATTGCCTTGGTCTCGTAATGGTTTTTGCATTAATCCAGATGTTGCGGCCCCCCTCTACCACATCTATGCGGCCCAGTGAGTAAAAAAAGGCTGAATAACCCTGACATAGAAGTTCCGCCGCGAGTACATCCCCCCCCCCTCTTCCGAGTTAAAGGAACAGAAAACTCAAGACAATCCTTCGTAAAATCAATGATATCTCATTAAAATTGTGTGCATTAGAGCAAAGGTGTCCACCCCAACGTCCTCCTCCTCAGCGGGCCGCGGTAAAATCAACAAACATTGACCGGTCCGCGGCCATAAAAATGTTGGGGAACACTGCATTAAAGCATATTAAACATTTTGAATTCCGAAGGACAAAAAGAACGAGAGAAAACTAGTTGGCGGGGGGGCGTCTTTATGTGAACGTCGCCTTCAAGAATTCTTGAGGGTAGGACGAATTATTTTAATATTTTAGAAAACAACTTATAAAATTATGGGAACGAAATTTAGGAATTAGAAATGATCTCAAAAAACAAGTGAGTGAAAGAGTGAATATTAATGTCGCAGAGTTCAGCTACTCAAGGCTTTTGGCGATGGAGCACGCCATTTTGAATCTATGTTCATGTGACGAGGGCGACACCTAAGCTGGCACCCCCTAACTACCACACCAACGGGAGAACGTTTCAGCTCTCGACAGATTTAACGTGCATCACTCCCCTATATGGCGGGTCTTCAGTGGTTCTAGGATCGAACCCATGACACGCCAGCCACGAGTCCGTTACCTTGATCCTAGGCTACCGTGGTCCCTCAAAAAAAAAATAATAATAATGATTTTAAGCTTATCTCTTGCACCACGTCCGTTGAAATATGGATCGCTGACCTCACAAATTAAAAAAAAATTACAATAACTAGGGGGTACAAAAACTGTTGTACAAAATATCCAACAGCCCAAACTTGATCTATTTATTTGTTCTTTTTTTCGCCAAATTCATTCTTGGCGCCCCTCTTCAATTCTTCACTGAAGTTCCTAGATATCTTCAGATTTTGATAAACCAACACAGCTCTTGCAGCTTCCTGGAAAGTTGAGTATTTCGTTCCGTTGATTGTTTACAAGTATTTGGATGAGACTTTCTTTTTAAGCAACGATTCCAGTCCAAGCAATCGTTGCAATATTTTTCTGCGAGAGCTTGCAATAATGTACAATCGCAACATTATATGAAAGGAAGCATATGGTTGCCAATTCAGCGAGCGGACCCATGCGGAAATCGGGGTTGCCAACATGGCGAGTTATATTGAACATCGCGAAAGTATGTAATGCATTTAGTACGGCACACACAAATCTTTTTTTATATAAAAAAAGCAAAGTTAAATAATTCATTTTTATCCGAGTTGGCACATTTTTTCTTACATAAAATGTTTCTTCTCCCATACCAAAACAGCTCTCCTTTTAAAATAAAAAATTAAATCCAATAGTTTTAAACTTAAAAAATATAAACAGACGGAAATGAATATTGACGTCGCACTGTTCAGCTCTACTCGAGGGCTTTTGACGACGAACCTCGTTATTTTGAACAAGTGACGAAGACGACACCCGCGAGTTGATACTCCCTCTCCTAACTACCACACCAACGGGAGGACGTTTGAGCTCCCCTAACTCGAGGAGTCTTCAGTGATACTGGGCTCGAACTCATGACACGCCAGCCATGAGTCCATTACCTTGACCACTAGGCTACCGCGGCCCCACAAATAGACGTAAGAATTACAATGTAAATTTTCATGAAAATTGAAACTGTCTGAAAATGTGCTTCGCGCTTTAGTTAAACCTCATGTACATTTGGCGACAGCTTTAAAAATGAAAATAACTCACACACATAATAGTGTTTACTAGAACACTCCCATCCACTATGCATGACACGCGTTCAAAAAAAAAAAAAAAAAAGCAATAAAATTTAGAAAAATTCTTCATTAATTATCATGCATACATTTTCGGATTTGTGGCCCAAACCGAACAATTTTTTGATTTGTTACATTCAAAAATCCTACAAATGAAGCATTGGATGCGGAAATAAAAATAAAGCTCAAGATGAGTAGAGCGCTTTCGGTGTTGCCAAATAACCTCTTCAGTTGCCATGGCAAAGCGGTCGCCGAAACCGAGAAAGGTCGAATGTGACACGTGCCGTAGCCCTACCTTAAGAAATCGCAAAATTTCTCGCTCATAATTTTTAATTTGCAGGAACAGATTCGAAATTAATCCTCCTCAACAGCAATTTATTCATCTATTTCCCTGTCGCTCTCTCTTTTGGATAAGACACATATTTCTTTTGTTTCAGCCTCTAAATTGATTTATTTTTCACTGATTCTCTCGCAATTCGGTCGTCAAAGCAGCCCTGGAATTGCTTCACAGCAGTGATTCCCCAAGTCGTCTATATCGACCCCCAGGGGTCTATGACGACCTGCAAAGGGTAAACGTCAGTGAAAAAATAATTTGGGGGTCTACGATAGCATGACTTAAGTTTTAAAAGAAAATTTAATCAAATGGAAACCAGATTTTACATATTTGTAGTGTCTGGCTGCTGTTGGCGTACTGTTTGGCGACAGATTCTTAAAGAATATGGAATGTTGGCGCGATTTCGGTCGGGTTAATGTGTTTTGGAGGAGAGGGTTTTTTGACCCCGAAGAGTGCGGTCGAGGGAAGGAAAAGCCCCTTGTTGTTTTGAAAGCGGGAAGTGCTGAATTGTTTGGGTCCGGAGAAAATGGAATGGGGGGCTTCGGTGAGAGACTGACGCACAGGCGTGGTCTGGTGTAAGAGAGGAAAAGAGATAAGTCTCTTGGGACTGTGTTTAAATTGATTGATTTGAGAAACGACGAACATTGTAGTTTGATTGTAGTATTTAATCAAGATTTAATGATATTTGTATTGATTGATTTGAGAAGTAATTAAGAAGGTAATAAAGCTATTACACTATAACTGAGTTATTTACTAAATTTAATGAAGTTAATTTGCAGTTACAAGATGACAGCATAAATTTTATTAAAACAAGAATCATCATTTCAGCGTTTCTTGCCAAAATTAAGCGAAAGGAGTCTGACGTCAAAATTTTCACCATTGGAAAATTGGGCGCATACATTCTGCAAGGAAAATGACGTTTTAACCTTCGTTCAACATTTAAACGCCCTTAATTCAGATTTTGAAACTAGGTTTGAGAATGCTTTGACAATGATAATTACCACAACAGTCAAGGAATTCATCGAGTCACATTGAAAAAAAAATGTCATATTACAAAAGGAACTGATCGAAATCGGCAGTAACGACGATTTTAAAGTAAAGTTAAGAAACGAATGTATTAGCAATTTTAGCTTTAACAATACATATCTGTTATTTATTTCGAATTATGGAGTATGGTTGAGACAGTTTGTAATTAGTTTTCCTAGTGAGAAAGAGTTTCTCTGCACGGATAATTAATGCCCAGGATAATTAGGATTAAATCCGACAAAATTGATGCCAAATGTTGTATTTGTTATTGAAGCACCAGATTCACCCTTTCATTGCAAACCTTTGTTTTGATCAGATATTTTATGTATTAATTAAATTTAATTTAATTAACCAGTGCATCTTAAGTTTTAAACACTATACTTCCCTACAGTTAGAAATTTAAATCTTTTAAAGTAGTAGCTTTATACTATCTGTCAGAAAGATATTTAAGTTGATAAATTTGCAAAAGTTCAATATTAGGTAAGCAGGGGTCTACTCAAAACCGAAAAATATGGCAATGGGTTTATGAGACAAAAAATTTGGGAACTTCTGCTTCAGAGAGTACTACTTGAGACGGTATTTGTCATTTTAAGCCATTGTCAAGTAACGAGTAGATGACACCTGAGCCGGCTTCCATTCTACTAACATCCACACCACACCAACGTGAGGACTTCCAGATCGACAGATTAAACGTGCATCTGCCTCTATGCATGGTGGGTGTTCTATGCTATCTGAACACAAATGGGAACGAATTATGAATGAGGGTGTGCTCTGATCTTACAAAAATAATTTTTCATTTCGTTCACGACTTAAGTCAGCCACAATTCCAACTGCGAAAAGAAAGGTGCAAAATGTCGATGGTGTTTTATCTCTCTCGAACTCAACTTTTCTAAAATCCTAATTCACCTAGGATCAAAAAAATCTTAAATTTCAAAGAATAGCATCCGATCTACAGGTTGCTATAAGCTTTTAAAACGAGAAAATAAAGATCCCAAAATTAGAACAGGATCATCCCATGTGCTAGGAGGGCATCATCCCCCCGAGGTGCAAAGTTCTTTTGTAAATGAAATCAGCCTTCACTTAAAAGAAAAGCTTCTACAAAAAGCCCCTTTCTTCTCTCATTATCTTCGTGTGTTTTTCGGTTTGTATTCATGTACTCATCACAGAACTACTTATACATTCTTTATACAGTTCTTCAGCATAGCTTTTTCTTAAAATTTTGTTTAAAAAAGTTAATATTGCGAAAATTAAATTTATTTTACTTGTGTGTTTGTGTCTAAATTCAGTTCAACAAAAATTTCGCACGGTACAGTGAGTAAGTGTTTATTAACGTCGCGTCGCAGTTTTAAGAAACACGAGTGCTCATCATTTTGAACCGCGGTCAAGCGACGAGGACGACATTTAAACTCTCCACAATTCCCCTCTTCGTCAACGGGAGGACATTGAGCCAGTCTGCACACGATGGGTCTTCAGAGGCACTAGGGCTCGAACCCGCGACACGCCGGTCACAAGTCTGTGACCATGACCATTAGGCCACCACGCTCCCTTCGTGTGGTACAAAATAAAATGCTCTTTTCAGTGATTTTTACACGCAAGTATTTTTAGACGAAGAAAGAATTCAACTTTGAAAACATTTGAGCGAATTTTGGGATTCTCAATTTAGTTTATAAACTATACCATTGAAATTTATGTTCGTTACACAGAAATCCGTAAGGCCTTGCATAAGTTTAAATTATCATAAACATGTAGGTTTTCAAACACGAAATTTTTCATCTTGACAAAATTTTAGTAGGGTCAGGTGGGGGAAAGTGGGGGTATATTGAAAAACACCTGTGTGTGTTTTCTCTCTTTTTAAATAAAGATATTTAGTTAATTCTTTTTTAGAGGCATATATTGAGATTATAGTAAATATTTCCATTTCGGTTTCTGAAGTTTTCAACAAATTTGATGTTTATAAAGTTTCTTAATAAGCTGTTTGCAAATGGTTTATTAGTTTAGGCTGCTGATGAAGTTTCTACTAAATACAATATTAACTGACAAAAACTATTAATTTTAGTTCAGACTTGTAGAGCAGTATCTAAGGAACACATCCACATAAAAAGTTAAAAATAAATTTTATAATTCTATTTATCTTGATTTGTTTTTTTAGGGGGGTAATTTGGGGGTATGGTTATTCTTAGTTAAGTGTTGTATGATAGGTA
The DNA here is from genome assembly GCA_019973935.1 of Trichonephila clavipes. NCBI lineage: Eukaryota > Metazoa > Arthropoda > Arachnida > Araneae > Nephilidae > Trichonephila > Trichonephila clavipes. Next base: position 41,492 of record BMAU01001524.1, read on the forward strand.
CATTTTTTACCTCTACGTTAACTTTAGAAAATGTCTAATGCTCTATATTTCATAATAAAGGAACTAAAACAATTAATTTACGTAGTATTTATTCACTAGGTAGTAACTTTAATACTGAAAAACAGTTCGCAACCATCTGATGTGTGTTGAAGTGTTTTCTCCTATGAAAAAAGCTCGGAAGGAGATTTTGAAACATTGCTTTACAGAAAGCAGATTACAAATGTTTCTACGTCATCATTTCCATTTCTCTTGAAAAAGTTGTTTGAAAGAATGAAGCCGGAAAATGCAGTGAATGGATTTAAAGGATCAGGACTTTATCCTCTGAAGAGAAAGGTCATCCAACACCGTATTCTCATTACAGATAAGGGAAACAACCATGAGCACATAGTACAAGAACAGATTCTTCCACAACCATTGTATCTTCAGAAGCTCTGTGTCGCTATATAAACTCACCTTTAAAAGATTTAAAGAAACCAATAATATAAACTCTCTCTCCCACCCCATCTGTAAAAAAAATTTTAGCCATTGAGAATTCAAAGAGAAAGCGAGAAAGAGTACAGAGCACAAGACTGGTGAGGCCTTAACTAACGAAAATGTTTTTGAAAGGTTGGCTGCTGAAGAAAGTGACCGTAAGAACACATTCCATCAAGTAAATATAAAGAAGGATGTAAAAGATACAGAAAGTTTTAAAGTAAAGGAAGGATCATGGGTAGAAAGGTTGAGTACTGGTCAAAAAGTCAATCATCTAAATTCATTGGAAAAGTGGTAGAAATTAATGAGTTCTACCACAGAAAATATCTGACCATGTCAACATTCGAGGACTCTAGTACACTTTTCCTGCTATTGATGATGAAAAAAAAAAAAGGTTGTGTACTACATTGATATATGCTGCATATTACGTGAATTTTTCGTTTAATTAAATAATTTGTAAAAAATTTTTTCTTTTTGCCCATTTGTACCATTAAATATAATCAAGGCACATTTATTTAAGCGTATTCTTGTTTCAAAAAGAATATCTACATATTTTTATTTAAATATACATAGAATATATTTTAGAACTACCCCCACTATGGGGTAAACTGGGGGTATCAAAACATGCTCTTTCAAATGTATCACTGTGAGAAAACAATCTAACAAAATTGAATGACTGTGTTTCATGTTTAATCTATATGAATCCAATGTATATAAAATGCATCAAAAGATTCATTAAAATGAATTTAATAGTTTGATTTTAGGGCCTTCTCTAAAAAAAGCTTGATTTTACCCCCCCTTTCCCCCACCTGACCCTATAACTTAGTCAGGAATAAGACTTATTAACAAAAAATTGGTCAATATCCAACCTAACGACACCTGAGAAAGTACCTACTCTCCCAAAGATCCACATCGTGCCAAATGAAGCATCAGTCAATTGAACGTGTATCAGCCCTTTTACATGGCAGGTCTCGAATGGCAGCTGGAGTCGAACTGAGGATGCGGACAGAAACAAGGCCACGAGTTCGAGGCCACGACGGCCGCGGTAGTCTAGTGATCAAGGTAACTGATTCGTAGCCGACGTGTCATGAGTTCCAGCGTAGTTCCGCTGAAGACCCGCTGTGTAGGGGAGCGATGCACGTTAAATCTGCCGAGGCTCAAACGTCCTCTCTTTAATGTAGTGTGGTAGTTAGAAGAAGGTGCCATCCTCGTCTCTTGACCCTGGTTCAAAATGACGAGGTCCGTCGTCAAAAGCACTCAAGTAGCTGAACAGTGCGACATCAATATTCACTCGCGGCCATGAACACTTTCACGCGCGTTCCAACAATTAATTAATATATTTATAATAGGCAATTAATACTAATTGAGCGTGCGAACGTGTTTAACCGTGTGACAATTTCCCCCTTTTCTTCTCCCAACGCAGCTGGGAAACGAAAGTGTCGAGGACAGAGCACTACCCACATATATCTCGAAGGAGCAAGTTTCTTCCCAGAACCAGAAATAATGTCGCGACCTCCAGATGACGACTTTATTCTAATACGTCACAAGAAGGAAATTATTTCTGCATATCCACACGTCTCTTACTTCAAAGAATTTAGACAGTTCGACGGCGAGAGTGAATATTAATGCCACACTGTTTAGCCGCACGACGGACTTCGTCCTTTTAAAACAGGGTCAAGTGACTAGGACGACACCTGAGCTGGCATCCCCTCTCCTAACGACCACACCCAAAGGGAGAACGTTTGACCCTCGACAGATTTAAACTGCATCGCTCACCTACACGGCGGGTCTTGTGATATTCGGTTCGAACTCATGACACGCGAGCCACAAGTCCGTTACCTTGACCACTAGGCTATCGCGGGCGTGCTCGACGGCGCAGAGAGCTAATTCATATTAGTATTGAGTGTTCATAATCGCCCATTCGGTATAATGGTTAGCGACGCTGACTGCTGCGCCGTTGGGTCTGAGTTCGAATCCCGGAGAAGACATGGATGTTTGTAAATGAATAGTGCCTTCGAGGCATGGGGGTACTTAAAATAGCCGTCGAACCACAAGTCCTCTAGTGAGGTGGTTGGATGTGGAAGAGGTGGGAGCCGCCTCTGGCCACCCACAGGGTATTCTCCCCCAAAATTGGGGTGAAATCGAGCTAAATCGTTCTGTCATCTGTAGGGTGCTCAAGGCTACGGCTAACGATAGGCGTCACTTAGCCCTCTGCCATAATGAGTTTCGAGGGCCTTGATCTGGCCTTTGCCGATCAGGTGACATTAGTAACAACACAACAACGAGTGTGCATTCCACACAAAAGCCGCCTAAGCCCGTGGTAAGAATACTTACCACCAATTGCATTTTAATTTTTAAATGTCCACAGTAAGCTATCTTATATTCCATTTGTGCTGTCATACAAAATTATAAATTCTTACGCACTTTGTTACCAATCAACACATAGTAACAGGATTCAAAAATTCATCATTGATCTGGCAATTTCATGAAAAATAATATTGTAATTTGTTATCCATGTGTGTGAATAATAATAATTAAAAAATGCTTTACATAACATGCAATTTTTTTTCCAGTTTGTAGTATTTACAAAATATATTTTATAAATATAAAATAAATAACAAATAAAAAGGTATTAAATTTCTTACTGTTTAATAGGCCCCAATGGCAAATATACTTACTACCCAAAAGGTGGTGTTAAAAATGAAATTAACTTTATCTAATAAGAGCTAAATGAATCTCTCCTTAAATCAATCTCAATTCTACAAATATTTTAATACACCTTTACTAGAAATAAATGGCCCGTTAAAGGGTTAAAATATGCACCATGTGGGTAAGCCAAGGTGTGTTGACACAATTGTAAAAATTAAAACTTAATCTTCTTAGAGTTTTATTTTATTTACCTTTACATATAACATATTGCACACTACATTCAACATGGTCTTACGTTTTTGACTTCAGACGAGTTTTAAGTCTCTGTGAGCAATTATTTATCGAGGCACCAAACTGTTCTAAATGGGATGCCGTTTTTGGCAGACCCTTGCCCACATCACTAATCACAATTTTAATCCGGACGGCTGGAGTGAGTTATTATTAACGTCGCAGTATTCAGTTACTCGAGAGCTTTTAGCGACGGACCTCATCATTCAGAACCATGGTCAAGTGACGAGGACGACACCTGAGCTGGCACTCCCATCTCCAAACTTTTACACGCAACCAACGGGAGGACGTTTGAGCCTCGACATATTTAACGTGCATCAGCCTCATCTACACGGTGGAGCTTCAATGACACTAGGTTTCCAACCTAAGTCTGTTATCTACGACCTAAAATTTATTGCAGATGATCACTAACGACAAAACTTAAAATTTGCAGCGTTTCAGTCAGTCAAAACTTATGGTGCGACTAGGTCAGTAGCGCACTCACAAATTTTTCAAGGGGAGAGTCGAACATTCTCGAATCATGTTCCGATACGCTGCCCCAAATTTTTTGTTGATTTTGTCGATTTGGGCGAACAAGAAAACAGTAAAAAATTAATTATTGAATAAATAATTAGCACTAATTAATAAAATTATTTATTAATAACAAATACTTCATTAAATTTTCTGTACTATATACATAATATTAGAATCAATCGAAACAAAAATCAAGGGCTCTGAGGGGTGTCGGACCTGGGGACCCCTTGTATGCGCCACTGGACCAAGTAGGTACGTGTGCAATACATACAAATCTAAATAATGTTGTTTAACAAAAGATCCGAAACCTTCCCCCAGCTCACAAAACTAAATAAAAAAACACTAACATTTTAAATTCCTCTCTCTCTAAGTACACATTTTTCGGAGCAAGCAAGAGTACACTTTACGCAATCTATAAATATGCAATATTTTTTTTACAATTAATGATTTTATTTTCTTGTAATCTCTTAGTTGTCACCACTAATATGAATCAAAATATTGGCAACTTTCTCAATACACCATCAAAATTCTTTTGGCACTTTTTTTGAGCTTAAAATGCTCTCCCTACTCAATAAAAAATAGATCCCCGTTCAAATCTTCGATCTCCTATTTAAGGATAATCTTTTCCCCCAATTATTTTCGCTTAATCCTCTTCTCTCGTTCACTCGCTGAAGTTGAGTGGAAGAGAGTGGGCTGCATTACAGTAATCTATACATATAAATAAAAATGAAGTATCTGTTTTTGTAATTTTGAAATTAACAGCTTTTTACTAATTGCATTTAAAAGTAGAACCGGTACTTATATGAAAAAAAATCAATTTTTAAAATTTTTGTCTGTCTGTCTTGTCTCTGTTTGTTCCAGCTAATCTCTGAAACGGCTGAATCAATTTTGACGGAACTTTCACTGGCAGATACCTAATGTTGTAAGAAATAACTTAGGCTACATTTATTTTAGAAAAAAAATAGGGTTCCGCGAAAATAAAATTAAAAACAATGAAATAGTGAACAATATCCGATTCAAACAGGGATTATTTATTTCAATAGAGAATATTTTTATTCTCAATAGGGATTATTTTTATTCAATAGGAATTATTATATTTCGCGAGCCTTTTGTCTCAACGATTTCTAGCAGTTATATCAAACTTTTTTGTTTGATTAGGTTGCTGCCACTCGCGATATTTCTCGTTCATGTCCTTTGATTCTAATGATTTTACAGTCTTCACCCCATCGACAGTGTCAAAGGTCACGCGTCCCTTTTACCCCTTGCTCAACAAAAAACAAAGAGGGGGGGAAAAAACATTCACAAAGTAGAAGAATGGCATACAATTAGCACAGGTACTTCTTTACGTGGAATACATAATTATCAAAATATCCGACTACGTTCGGAACCGTGATTTTAAAAAACCGCATAAATGGATAATTTTCATGATATTTAGTGTTACTTAGATTAGAATACATGCATAAAATTGTTTTAAGGACATTTTGACAAAACAAAAATTCTTTAAATACAATATTTCGGCAAAAAATTCTAAGTTAATTTTTTAAGTAAAAAAGATTACTCTATCTTTTTTTCAAAATGTTCTCCTTTTGTGAAAAATGCTTCGATTATAATAATATTTTGCCTGTATATAGCTCAGACCTCTGTACAGAGGCTCAATTATGATTTTTGAAAAGTTCACATTATTTTCAGAGTAACCACCAATTGAAATAATTATCGGCGTTTTTTCTTAAAATGTCTCCTCTCTGTTGTCGTAGAGGGCTGCGGTAGCCCAGTGGTTAAGGTATCCAACCATGGCAGGCATGTCATGAGTTCGATCCCAGTACCACTAAAGACCCGCCGTGTAGGGCAGCGATGCACGTTAAATCTGTCGAGAGCTGAAACGTCCTCCCGTTGGTGTGGTGTGGTAGTTAGGAGAGGGGGGTGCCAGCTCAGGTGTCGTCCACGTCACTTGACCATGGTTCAAAATTACGTGGTCCGTCGCCAAAAGCCCTCGTGTAGCTGAACAGTGCGACGTTAATATTAACTCAACTCAACTCTGTTGTCGTAAAACATGGATAAACCCACTTCTAAGTTCAAAAATTATAGTTGAGCCTCTGTACAGAGGTCTGAGCTATATACAAGCAAAATATAATTATAATAGAAGCATTTTTCACAAAAGGAGACTATTTTGAAAATGGGTCATTCTATGTTCATTTTTTGTCAATATATTTTTTACTGTAATACTATACTTAAAACAATTTTAAATACATTTTCTAATCTAAGTGACACTAAATATCATAAATATTATCCATTTATACGCTTTTGCAAAATCACGGCTCCGAACGTAGTCGGATACCTTAAATTTTCGTAAACTCTGCGAATTGAATAAACACTTTTTTGTTAAATTCCACGTTGACGAAATCGCGGATAACAGCTATTTAACATAAAATAACTGCATCAGAAAGTAATATTAACGTATTACACACCCAGATACAAATTATTTACACTATTTTAAGCGTTTATTACACAAAATTTGTGACATTGTGTAACTTTTGCTGAGCAGAAGGAAGGTGTTTTCAAAAATCGACCAACAAGAGAGTTACGGTGCGTTATAAATAAAAAGAAACTCTCACGTAAAATTAACTTATTAAAAACTTCTTTATCCTACAGTCTGTATTGTTTAATTTTTTAATTTACCAGTGCGAAGAACGGGTATACCAGCTAGTATGTATTTAAATAAAGAAAAGACTTCGCGAGAAGAAGTGTTCATGAAATTTTTACTTCAAAAACAAAACATGCGTCTAAAAAGCATTTAATTCAAAACTAAATGTGTCCCTGATTTAAGCACGATTGCTGACTCAATCCGAATGAGCGTTAAAGCAGCCAAACCTGACGCTTAGTTTAGATTCACTCTTCACCCAAACGTGCCTTTTTCTGGAAATTAAGCAGAATTGTCGACCTTTATTTTGTTCCAGCTCAGAAAACCACTTATTAGAATGACATTTGTTTAATTAAGGTTCTCTCTAAATTGGATAGCAAACTTAAATGAGGGTTCAAAAAATTATTTGAACCTACCACTCGGCGTGATTTAGGAAAAAGCCTAAACTATTCATAAGCTCCAGAATCACGTTCATAAAAATTAAATGACCAGTGGATTCAAAAAATATGAAGCAGTTTTTGCACACATTTAAAATTGTATATCTTATGTTAGGGGGATTGGATTAATTTTTTTACACATACCAAAACTTTGTAAATATTTCAACACTTTTGAAACCAAACTACAAAAGAAAATGCTAACCCCCCAAAAAAAAAAAATTTGTTAGAGCTCCAGGCCTTATAGATAAAGCCCTAGAAATACTTGTTTTTGAGTTACGTAATATGAGCTGGCAAAGAGAACAGAAAGCAATTGATGCTGCAACATCAATTATTTCTTACAAACACCCAGGGCCGGCTCTAGTACTTTTTCCGCCCCGGACAAAAATGGAAAATGCCGCCCCTCTTCTGTGAAGCAAAAAATTATAATTAAAAAAGATGAATTGTTGACATAGATACACACCTACAGAATAATTTTTGCGAACGAAAAGGGAGCATAACAATTAGATGTATTATTTTAAGTCTTAAAAAATGCAAAATAATTCGAAATTAAGAACACAATTACCTGTTATTATTTGAAAAGAGTAAAATGTAAGAGAAGGAATCACCCATTTCAGCAGGCCAATTTCTTCGAAAAATAGTCTACTGATGGTGGGGATCACAAACGTTTATTTTAAGATAGAAACTACACTCGAGACTAAAACAAAACATCTCATGTGGTTCTCTATCAACTGAAAATTCTAATTACCCACGTTCCCTTTTGGAATAACTGAAACCAGAAAACCTATGGGTAAAAAGAATGTCCGTAGTGACCCCACTCCGGGCTGGGGAAAAAGTTACTAGTGAAAGAACTGTAAGCATATCAAATTTAATGATTTAACATATACTCCTGCCTCGAACCCTTCGAGTTTTAACAGAAACTGACATTAAATGCGGTGCCGGTTTAAGCTCATTTCGGGCTCTGGGCGCAGAAGATATACGGTCCCTTTCACACTGGTGGATCGAAATTTATTACCAGAAAACCTACTTAAGTCCAACTTATCCGGGCCCCTGCCCCAAGCGCCCAATGGATAAATAGACACTGATTAAGGTGATGGCGGGCCATTAGTTTAACACCTTACATGACATCTAGATGGCGTTGGCTATTGCGAAATTTTTGGCACAAATATTTGTCTCAAGACTCCCAAGATGGGCAATAAATTTCTCTCTCGGGTAACCTTTTCAATGAAATTCTCCCCTTCAGCGAAAGGGAACACGCGGGGGCGAAGAGAGGGGTGACAGTCGTAAAACTGGTAAAATAAATGTTAGCTCTTTTTTTTTTTTTTCTTTTTCGGGGAGGGGGTTAAAGTAGCAGAGTGAATCTTGACCATGAAAGACTTTTCATTTCTGGACATTGGTCAATCGTCAAACTTTTTCAACTCTTGGAATCCCTAGAACTGTAACATGTTTTCGAGGAATCCCCTTCCTCGCTAATATTTAAAGTATATAGATAAACATATATTTTGATATTATATGTAAAGACAATTTAAAAAAAATATATTTTTTATTAAAAAATTTTATGATGTAATTTTAATGTTATTTACTCATTGATAATATAAATTTGTGACCCAAATGTCACCTACGCATGCATTATACTTAGTAACTGAGATATGTGTTCACAATTTTTTACACAAACTATCGACGTATAAGCTTTTTGAAATTATCTGCAGTAGCATTTCATATTCCGTGTTAAATTCGTTTTTGTATTTTGTTTTTGTTGCCTATCACGTTAAAATATTTTTCACTTTCTAAATACATTTTTGTGAATGGCATGAAAATGTTCATAGCTGTGTGAGAAATTCTGCGTATATGGCATGAATTGGTAACCTAAGATATAGGTCTTCTAGCTTAAATTTAAATTTTAGCATCGAATCTGTTCATATGTCGATAAATTTTTTTATCTTCTTCATTATAGGTATTTTTTTCCCCACAAATGTAAAAGGTTTCAAAATATTGTACTCTAACTAGTATAAAATTACTTCGTGGAACTCGGGATAGCAAATAATAGTATATTCACAATCTACTGCATAAAATAAAGTTTTAAAATTCATTTATTATATTACAATAAAAGTTAAAAAAGATCTTTAGATAATTGTGGCTAACCGAATTTCATGAGAACATAAATCCATTTTGCATACATATTTGTAATTTTTCTTTCCCATTTTTTTTTATTGGGACTCGTGGAACACAGTTTGTCGATCAATTCTCTAGATAAATGATGTACAGAACGAAACTGTTTAATTTTTCCTGAACAAATGATTTTTAAAGGAAGAATAGGTGGATTTAAACCAATGAAAAATTAAATTTCACGTTTTAATGAACAAACATACAATTTTACTTTTATACAATAGAACAGGGGTTGGCAACCTATTTCACGAGAGGTACAATTCTCAGTGGTACCCTGAATTACTCAACAAATGTGTCAATTATTGAGAGCATGGAAGATGATAAATTTATAATGGTCCTTATTATACGAAGATCTCCAGAATTATGGACAATTGCGAAATTTCGAAAAATCGGAAAGATATCTCGAAACATAAATTTATAGCTATTTTGTGAATTATTGGATGTCATTGCTGGTGAGATTTGATTGTTTGAAAAGAGAAGATCGTGTGCACTCTGCTCTCCGCTTTTGGTTGATTTCGAAAAAGGCAAGAAAAAAAAAAATTTCTCTCTGTGTGTGTAGCGCACTTCCTTCAATAGAATCCTCCCCTTTCTCTGCAAGGGGAAGAGGGCCACAGTCTTTACGACCGTGAAACGAAATACTTGTTCTTTGGGGGAGGGGGAGTAAAATAGTGTTGAATCTTGACCATGAGAGAGATCTAAAATGGCTTTCTTACTTTTTCGACTCATGGATTCTGATAATTTGTTATGAATGCTTTATTCATTTCTAACTATGGAAAAAAATCCTATGTATTTTGCAATCTAAATTTTAGGAGCTGTTCTTGTTTTAATATAGATTTTACCGTCAAATGTCTTTTAAAATGTCAATAAGTTGTTCGCTCTCCTTGATTGTAGGTGTTTTTATCCACAAATAAAAAAAAGTTCATTTTCCATTACAAAACGATTTAGTTGTGCAAAAGCAATGTATTAACGTGAATAAATTTGTTTTGTTGGTCCCGGTACAGTAAACAATGGAATGTTCACAATCTAGTAGGCACTACATATAAAGAAAAACGATTTAATATTCTTTTATAATGGAATAATAAATGTTTCTAAAAGTATTACAAAATAAAGTTCTTATGTACAAAAAAAAAATGTTTCAGAAATTTCCAATTAGGTATACACTTATTACATTATTAAAGGTTTAAGGGAAACAATTTTGAATAGAATTTTCTTTAAAAAAGTAGTTATATATATATATATATATATATATATATATATATATATATATATATATATATATATATAAATGTTAAAAAAGTTAAAGGTTATCAATTTTGATATTTTTCTAAGATAGTATGCAGCTATTTCATTAAAAAACTGGTTAATTATGGTTTTGACCATTATTTTACATATAAAATATTTTCAAATTCAAAAAATATTTTTATAAGAAATGGTACGTAAATGAAAATAAGCATTACAAAATTATTTCATGTTCAGCAAAAAAAAAAAAAAAAAAAAAAGGAAGAAAGAAAGATATTTTGAAATTAAAATTTACTTTTGTAACTTTAGAGAATGATTAAAATATCATTATAAGGGAGAGAAAATAGGCTGGCAATTAATTATCAAGCATAATTAATCAAGCATATAATATATAAACATTGCCTTTATTTTTTCTAAGAAATTTATGTTTATTTAATGAATATATGTCAATAACAATTTTTCAATTTGGAAGTTAACATTATATTTAAATCAAAGAAAATTGCATTATTGTTTAATTTTTGGGCATATTTGGTAACAAAATAATAGTTTCATTCTATGTAGGAATCCAAATAAATTATTCTTCCTCTCTTTCTGTTTTAGTACATAGGAAAGAAATTGGAAACTTTTATTGCTTTTTTTTTGTACTTTTCTTTCCTAAAGACTTCGGACCAACAAGTGTTTTCCGGTCCCCTCTGAAGTGAAATTCCCACGAGATATTATACATCGTGGGGTGGATGACCAGAGTACTTAGCTCTTCCGAGCTATAACCTCTCGCCATTAGGATTTCGATTGTTATGACTTACATTTTTTTTAAATAATAGTACTTAAAAGTAAAAATTTTTTTTAAGGACAGTAATAGAAATAAAAAATTTAAAATTAAAAGAATGCATTAAGTGCTTGAAAAATACCATGAGATGTTGACCTCATGACATGACGAGATGCCTTTGAAAGGACGCTAAACGGTATTGTGGCTGACAAAACGGCAAAATAATTTATCATATAGTGATTATACTGAGTAACAGATTGTTTTTAAACAATAATTTATGGTAAAATAGCTTTGTAATTATTAGATTGACTTAAGTTTTCTAGTGGATAGATTCAATATCTCCCCCCCCGAAAAAAAGGTATAAATTGCTCTTAACTAATTATATTTCCTGAGAAAATGAATGGAAAAAATAAGAAATGTAAAACTTTTTTTAACATTTGAAAATCGAGCAATTTGATCCACAATTACGAGATAAAAAAAGCAAACATTATTAATTATAACAGTTATATTTTTCCTTCGTTTATAAAATAAATCATTCATTTTAAAAGTCTTCCAAAATTAAAAATTATGAATATTTGGGTTTAAAAAATGAAAACACCGTTTAATTATTTAGAAAATTAAGTTTCAATTTTTTAAAAAATTAGTGTTTTTAAAAGTTTATTCAGCAGATATATCTTTTTCTGAATGCTTTACTTTCTAATTCAAAAATGAACTAGTAATAAAAATCAATATTTTAATTATAGTAATAAAATAAAAACTCAATGAGCAATAAATATATGTTCATATCGTAATGCCCAACATATTTCTTTTCCATAAAGAATTCATAATAAAATTTTACTACTTAAAAATTTTTATCATACATTTAACTAAAATGGATAAAATGTGAATTAACATTAATTCTAAATTTTATATGTGTAAAATGTAATGCGCAAAGAAAAATCCCAACTTCTATTATGTTAAAAATTTAGTCAAGAACTTGATCAAGTTATTGAAAATGTTCAATGACAGAAAATGCCAGACAGTATTTTTTAATAGAAAAGAAGGCAAAAATTTAAAAATAGAGAGACTTTAAAGTCGCGATGTTGCCATATTTATTCGAATCTAAGCCGCACTTTTTTTCCGATGCTTAGGCTACAAAAATTCTGGTGCAGCTTAGATTCGAAGACTGAAAAAAGTTTTTAATGCTGGTAAAGTAAATTAATTATTCACTTTTTATTATATAATTCACCTTTATTATTTTTTTTATTTCGTTTAGTTAATGATTGAATATAAATGTCATATTGATCAGCTACACGAGGGCTTTTGGTGACGGACCTCGTAACTTTGAACCATAGTCAAGTGACGAGGACGACACCTGAGCTTGCACCTCCCATCTCCTAACTACAACACCAATGAGAGGACGTTTGAGCTCTCAGATTTAACGTTCATCGCTCCCCTACACGGCAGAATTTCAGCGGTACTAGGCTCGAACTCATGATACGCCAGGCACGAGTACGTTACCTTGACCACTAGGGTATCGCAGCCACTTTTCATTCCGTAAATATATCATATATCGATAATATATTTTACACTATTTTTTTTCACAAAAATGTGCTGAGAATTTGGGGTGCGGCTTAGAATCTGAACATAATTAATTGAAAAAAATAAGTTTCTGTTAATTAAATTAGAAAACAATATTTTGTGTTAATAATTGTTCCAATGGTTTATGGTAAAGTTTTACGTCAAATATAAAATCGATGGGAAATTTTTTTGTTAATTAAAAAAGAAAATAATAATATAATAATAATAATTGCATTACAATAACTAGATTAAAATTTTAATTTGAGTAAGGAGTAGTAACTTGTGTTCTTATTGTGAGTTAATTCACAACTTTCGATCAAGTATAAAGTAAGTATACTTTCATTCTTCGTTAAGTCATTTCGCAGAATTTAAATATTCTTACAGACATTCCTTCAATGACAAAAAAAAAAAAAAAAAAAAAAAAAAAAAAAAATCTAAGCAGTATAATTATAAACGATTTTTTAAAGCACACATGCAGAAAATATTTAAAACTTTCCTAAATCGGAAAGTTCGTCAGATTTGAGATGTTAAATCTCTGTACATCATAAACCTTTTCCATTGTCCACTATTTGCAAGTTACCATAATTTCAGCTGGCGACTATATTTCAGAAAGATATCGCCAAAAATAAGTATTCGTAGCCAAGAATAAATTCGCTTTTCAAACGATGGTGGTGCCATCTGTTTGAGATAGTCCTAACTACGCCAAAAAATAATTCAGAATGAACTTAAAATTTTAAAAAGTTAATTAAGAAAAACATAAAACCTAATTCTGGCTACACTAGTCCAAGAGGGAAGCTTGCTTTCTTATATACTATTTAATTCTACTCTAAAAAAATTTTTTTTTTTCTGTTAAAATGTCTTTTGCGTTTCCACCTCCTATACTTTAACATAGAAAAGTCAAATTTCATTTTGCAAAAATGCTGAAAACTGTGTAATTTTCAAAAATCCAAATTCAAGAAACACTATCCTTTAAACAATTATTTTCTTTATATCCATAAAAAATTTTTTATTATTATTGGAGCTTTTTCCTGCCCACAAATGTCTTTGCCGTTTCATCCCTATCCTTTAACATTGACCGAAAACAGCCTTAAACGTACAAAATAAGGAAATAAGATACTTGAATAAAAAACCAAATTCTCACTTAATACTTCAGGAAATATATAAATTTTTCTGTAAAAATTTTTTTTTTCTCAAGTTCGATCCGAATGCCGCCCCGTGCAGGGATCCGGTTTGTCCCACCCTAGATCGCCCCTGCAAATACCATATCAGCATGAAATTTTATATTCTGTTAGAAAATCATAGATGATGTGGATGGGAACTCTATAAATCCACTTACATACTTATGTGAATGGATGATTTATATATATTTATATATATATATATATACACAAGTTTAAATTGGCGCAGCTTGGCCAAAGTTGGCCCTTGCGCCACTAAACCCCACATTCACTTCACTTCACTACACAAGTTTAAAAAGTTCGTTCCCCTTATTTCACAAACTGATCGTCCACAATTACGTCACAAGAAAAAAGTAAGAAATTTCATAGCATTCAGTTTAACCTTATCAGTTCTTACAAGCATAATATTACTATGAAAGGAAATCTTCAAGTTTTAAAAAGGTGCAATTTTTTCTTAATAAATTTTAAAACCAAACTCTATTTTTAAATTTTTAAGTAGAAAAAGGTATATATATGAAATCAACAAATGTGAAATATATGTATATATACAAAATGAATATATATATATCTATATATATATATATATATATATATGTAACCATACACTAAATAGCAAAAAACCTAAATAGCCTAAATAATTATACACTCAGTAGTACAATAGCAAACTTTTAGCCATAGGAATAAAGATTGCAGGCTTAAACATAGTTTATATATAAAGGATAGTCACTCTTTCCCACATTAATTTACCTGTACAACTGCTTCACAAGAAAAAGAAATTAGAATAAAAATAAGCTTTCATTATTATTAAGAATATTCATAACACATTACAATAATACTAAGCATACTGAGTTACTGATGCTAAATATCAAGCAATATATACACATATAATTAAAGCTAATTTCATACTGTTTTCAACCATGCACAATTTACTTTAAAAAAAAGAATGACAAATTTCTAACAATCTAAAAGGAAACACAATTGACAAATACAATTAAGATTCCAATACATATATAACTAAGAATACAAGATGAAAGAGAATTCTGAATAAATTTTCTACAAATTTAACTGATACAATTGCAGATGTTCAAGTGCACAATATCATCATAAAAAGAAAAAGATGTAACACGTCAAACATTATGATTATATAAACCAATTGTATGTCAAGCTCTCTCTTTTGTGAAACAAAAACTAACTATTCAATACAAAATGCAGAGCTTTTATTTCGAAGCGAAGAGTTTTTGAATGCATCATGAATAATTGTTCATGTGTTTTGAGAAAAACAAGTCTTCTAAGGTCATTTAGTTTTTAGAGATGCAAATACTACAGTATTAGGCAAGATATTAATCCTAACACAATATAGAAAGATTAGAGTGGTTCATGAGAATTTAAATTAAAACCAATCATAAATCAACATAATTAACTCCTTTTGAGTTAATTTAACTGAATTCATAAAATCATTTTTTTACATACATAATTTTTAATCAAATCAAATTTCAATTGAATACTTTGCAATACTCACTAAATTACCTGCAAATAATTAAACTTAAAGAACTTTTATGCCACAAAAATTTAAAAAAGGTATGAAATAATTCACATATAAACACATTTCTTGAAACAAGACTTCAAAAATAACAACCTTTACTTTAAAGTTGATACATAATTTACTTTTTGATCATGAATATTTTTAGAAGTAGGTAAAACTGCATTATGGGATAAAAAAATTACTTTTTTTAAGCTTTATTCTATTCTATTAAACTCTGATATCTGAATTGTATATAAAATAATACTTTTACTATTTTATGTGCTTTGTGAATTTTGTATGTCTGCTGCTATTTTTGTGCCAGTATGTGATTTTACTGTTAATCTAAAATGCATTTTGAGATCTTGTAGAACCCTTCTTTTCTCTTTAAAAAAACTGGAACAAATTATGTCTCGAGAGTACAAATAGGATGACACTTAAATATCCTCTTTATATATTTTAAGCATATTAATAAATTTATATCAATTGCTCTAATCATATCAACTTATTTTTTTGTAAAATTTGTTCCATATTCACCATTATTTGAATTAATGCCAAGAAACCTGACAGATTATAGATAAGAATCATTTTAAAAACCCTTTAGAAAATATTAGTTATCTCAAAAATAAATTTTTCTTTTTAATAAACTTTTTCATTTGTTTATTTTTAATTACCATAAGAAATACTGAAAGACAAAATATTTTTAAAAATCATAGTTTAAAATGACCTGGATTTCAAATTTCTATACTACAATTTAAATTGAATATTTGATAAGAAAAAAAGCAATATCTTATATAATACATCAATGTATGGTAGAATAAATATTCTACCATATTCTATCTACATTTTTCTGTTTATCTTTAAATTCGAAAAAATGTATCCTTAAGAGAGGCAGACTTCAATATAAGACAGCCAGAAACAATGAAAATAATCTAAAAACTCTATGATTGCTTAATCAAAAGTACTTTGTAATATGAAAAAAAGATGCAAAACACTGATGAAAATATTGCATTTTATTTTAAAGCATTCTAAGCCAAAAAGAGAGAATGAAGGAAACATGGAAGATATATGAAAATTATGACTAGGAACAACACAGTGGATTATTGAGAACAATTTAGAATTATAGGTTTTTAAAAACCAAGGAAAGAAAATACCTGCTTTCAAATTTCCATTTAAAATATAATAGTTATAAATATTATTCATATCTACATTTTATTCTAATTATTTAAAAGAATAACATAACTGTTTTATAAGCAGAAGTTGATGGACAATTTCATATTTGCATAATCTAAGAAATCATTTGTTAAATATAAAACCCACATTAAAAAATAATCTATGTTTTAAGTCATAAAATAAATGTTCAAAATTTTCTATTTAAAAAATTTATATAAAGATATTGAAAAAAAAATCACTGCAATAAACACCATTCACAAAAATACTAGATCATAAATATTTTTAAAAAATAAATACATTTACAATATATAAAATCGAAAGGAAATTGGATTCCATCTCCACTGAATATATATAAAAGTACTAATAAAACTCGATTAATTCTACAATGTGTAATGCTAACATTTTTTTACAAGGTTGATGAAAACATAAATCTCCGTTAACCATCCCATACGAATGCTGAAAAGATTTTTTTTTTTAACTATGATCCTCTAAATCTTCCAAATACTCAGACAGAGAAAGAGCAATGATTCCATTCACATAAATAGACCACGTAAAACATTGTTTACATTCCTTCAGTGGAATAATTAAGGACAACAATGACACAAAATGGCACCGGTCGGAAGTGAAATGGAAAAGAATAAATAAATGAAGCATTTTTATTTACCTTCTGATTGTTCTCGACAAGAAAATCGAATGTGGAAAGCTTGAGAACGGTGAGAGCCCGAATGAGTTCCCACGTGCTTTTGCTCTTGTAAGCATCTTTGGTGTTCTCGAATGAGAGGTCCAGCTCATCTTTCTGGTATTTCACCCCTTGAACTTCTTCTGTCGCCACCACAGCAGCCGCCGATGTCGATTTTCGGCAGTTAAGTTCCTTTTGCAGCTCATTCTTGAAAGAATAAATTGAGTGCTCGAATCTTCGATTAAATTTACCAAGAGAGACAGCGATGCCGCGTGCGGCCATTGAAAGATCAGGAGCACCTATGCAGATTAGGCCCGCGCCGCAACCTAAGTGGCGTCCGACTCCTCAGCCGCTGTTCTATCCCACACCGGTTGGGGTGCTGGCGACGTGCGTATCTTCGAAATGAGGTGTTTTGCCGCGAGTAAAGGCTGTGCCACCACGCATGCGTCGCGGCGCCCATTCTTGAAAACTGAACCGAAGCCAATTTTCGCGATTTCCTTCCGGAAAACGAAAAAAGCATCTGTGACGCAGTTCGCAAATCCTGATCTTCGTGTGTAAAATCGAATGTGTGTGATCGTGGAGCAAAATAATGGCTCTATGCTCCCCTCGCACCTGAATTTTAATAATTCGTAAAAAATGTTTGCAACAGTTTTGTCGCAATATATTGTGCATGCTTTTGTTAACACAAACTATATTACATGCGGACGAATAAATCCTTGCATTTTCATTCCGTTGAAAGTGTGTGTGCGATCCAAAAATAATATGAAGCGCGACTGTCTAAGAATTTAATTTTAAAATGGTTGTGAGTATTAATAATGAGTCACCACAAAAAATAAAGGAAATTTTGTGAAGAAGCTCCCAAAGGTCTGGTGCAGTAACTGCAGAAAAACAGATAGGCTAGCAAAATATGTCGCACAGTACGAAGAACTACGGACGTCCTGGGGCCCTTCACAAATGTGGGCCCCACCTATGATCCTTAAAATAAGGCAGTAGCATACGGTGTCAAATATTTGTACAAACTCGAAAACAAATCAATGTGTACCACTGGCACAAACAGGCTCGACGAACTTTTGATTAAATGAGTAATGAGGGTTTTGGGGGGAGAGCCTAGGCTTATATATGGGCGACGGTCATCATATGTAGCCAGTTGACATATCGTTCGAAATTCCCAGGTTTTGGGAGAACACAACTGGAAAAAACATTTGACCGTTGAAATTATTAAGACGGAGTCGAGAAAGAGACGAGGTCATCATGGACGCCGAGGCCTTGGACCTTAAAAAGTCCCTGCAAGAGAAGAGCTCTCATTGAAAAGTAGGTGCCGGTGAGGAATGAGTCAGTCAGTGTGACGCCTCGCATAAAGTGCTGCTGGTTTCAGATCCCGTAAAGGAACGAGAGAATTGAGTGACGTCAATGTCTGCTATTTTGAATGTCATGTTATTTTCATGGAATGAGTTGCATTTTTTAAAAAAAACGTAAATGAAAGCAGACGTAAAAGTGAGTGAGAGTTATAATTACGTCACGCTACAAAACTGTACGAGGGCTTTAGGGGACGGGCCTCGTCACTTTGAACCACGGTCAATGACGAGGATGGCACCTAGCTAGCATCCTCTTCTCCTGACTACCGCACCACATCAACAGGGGGAATTCAGCCTCAACAGATTTAACGTGCAGCGGATCCCTCTACACGGTGGGTCTTCAGTAGCACAGGAACTCGAACCCGCGACGCTCTGGCCACGAATTCCTCATCATAACCACTAAGCTACCCCGGCCATATATATTTCGTCAAGGTCAAGAACCGTAGTTCTAAATCAAAACGGTGGCCGCGGTAGTCTAGTGGTCAAGGTAACGGATTCGTAAACGGTCTGTCATGAGTTCTATCCGATACCACTGTAGACCCGCCGTGTTTGGGGGGCAATGCTCGTTAAATCTGTCGAAGCTCAATCGCTCTCCCTTTGATGTAGTGTTGAAGTTAGGAGAGGGGGTGCCGGCTCAGGTGTCGTTCTCGTCACTTGACCGTGGTTTAAAATCTCGAGTAGCTAAACAGTGCGACGTTAACATTCACTCACACTCACTCTGAATCAAAGCGAACAATTTTCCCTTTTCTGAAACTGTCTTGAGAATTATCTCATAGGAAGTGCGAATCGAACAAGTGAGCTTCGTTAGATAAGATTGAAGGGATGAGAGCAGTTTGATAAGTTTCTACGGCTTTAATTGAGTAAAAAATAGAAAAACTTAATTCTGTACAGCCTTTTAAACTATCAGTATTATTTGCGAGTGTGTGTGCGTGTGTTTAAAAGTCCCTTGATAACTAAAATCTTACCTTGCAATTAAAATATTGCGCTTTGACTTCATCGCTTTATTTTTTAATTTACTCTGCATCAAAATTTAAAATATTCCTGTTAACTACTTAAATTTACCTTTTATTTGAAGAGTATGAATTTTATTGTTTTAAATGAGCAATGCTTCATTTTATAATGTTGTTGTGAACGTTTTTTTTTTTTGGCGCTCAGCCAGTCTGCTGTTTTTCAAACAACGCAGTTTTGAGTGTTGGTGCATTGCGAAGATTCAGTTTTAGCTTTAGACTTGTAAGTTAGTGCTCCCCAGTCTTTTTATCGCCGCGGACCGGTCAACGTTTGATAATTTTACAACGGCCCGTTGAAGGGTGTGACGTTGTTTATGTTTTAAATTGTTTTGATTTAATAATTTTAATTTAATTGTATTTAATCGTGACTTCAGAATAAAATACAGTTACACCAAGTGATTTAGCATGAACAGTGGCGCACACAAGGGGGGGGGGATCCGGACCCGCCCCCCTAGGCCCTTGATTTTTTTTCCAATTGATTACGATTTTAAATATAGAGTACAAAAAATTTAATTATTTGTTGTTAATGTTTAATTTTATTAATTAATGCTAATTATTTATTCATTAATTAGTTTTTTACTGTGTTTTGTTCCCGAACATCGACAAAATCAAAAGGAGCATGATACAAGAATAGTGAACTTTCGACCCCAGCCCCCCTTGAAAAATTCCTGTGTGCGCTACTGAGCAGGAAATATAAAAGGATGTCCGTGGAAAGTGGCACAAATCTCAGAGAAATACACCTTAGTAAAAAACAAGTGATATAAAAAAAATTAAGTCAATTCCTACTTAGATGAACAAAGAAAAATTTTATTTTAGCTACTTTTTATTAAATAGTTGCAATTAATATTAATATGTATATACATATGACAGAATCACAACATTAAGGGGTAATTAATTTTTATTAATTATCATTTAAGTATTGTATTGTCATCCAAAATAGTCGTGTGTATAAAATTTCAGTTCAAGTGAATGCTTTAAAACGTGAGAAAAAAATCTTTCAAAGTTTTGATCTAAGTCGCTAAAAATGAAACCAAAGTGGCTGTATCTGTAATTCTTTAAATAACTAGTTTCAGTCAATTAATTTTAACTAATTATAATTAAATTATCGTATTTATACCCAGAACAATCTTGAAAATTTCAGCTCAAATGAGCGCTTTAAAATAAAATCTGAGGAAAAAAAACCTTTTCAAATTTTGACATAAGTCGCCAAAAGTGCTGTCAAAGCGGCTGTATTTGTAATTCTTTGAATAATTAGTTTTAATCAATTTATTTTATTAATTACAATTAAATTACTGTATTGTCATCCTAAATAATCGTTTACATAAAATTTCAGCTCAATGGAACACTTTAAAATGTATTTTATGAACGATTGAAAATTCCACCGAGATAAATATATAGACAGTGTGAGCTAATAGTAGGTATTAATGTGCATGGTACTGTATTTAATTAAATGTGCGAGTTTGAAGGCCTACACATTCATTGCGACTGCTTTGTGCAGTGTCTCCCTTGCAAGAGAATGTACTAGTGTGTGAGCGAGGTGGGGGTGACGATCGCAGCGCCAACATCCCGGCCCATATTGAAATAACATTTCAAGAAACAAATAATGTTACATAAATCACATAAAAATACAAATAATAAAAAATTAAAAAATATGATCAATATATGAAAAAATTGCACATTAAAATTAACAAAACATATATACATGAATAAAAATGTTAATGCGTACATTTTGAATCATTAATAGATATTTAAACATTTGGTAATATAAACAGATTTTTGAAATTCCTCTTTTTTTAAAAAAAAAATACCTTGAGGTAGGTGTCTTAACTTAAACAACTCTAACCTTTCATTCTGAACCTTTAACTATCTCTAAAAATTTTCCCATAGTCCATTTACATGGTGGAAGATTTTCATCTTTTAAAATAACCATTGAATTGGGAGTTAATTTTCTTTCTCAAATTGCCATTTATGTCTAGCCTGTAAATTAAGATAATTTAACCTCCATTTGCACCACATAAATTGAACAAATTTTGTTAATTTTTGCCATTGAGATAAACGACTGTCTAATTTATCTGTCATGTCTGGCTCAGGTAAACTTTGAAGAGGTCTACCTATGAGAAAGTGTCCTGGGGTGAGGACTGCAAAATCATTAGGATCAGAGGACATGGGAGTAAGAGGACGACTATTCAATATGCTTTCTACTTGAGTAGTAATTGTTATGAATTGTTCTAATATGTTAGACGTGCATCACCTACTGTTCTTTTAAAATGTTTAAAAGATTTTACACCTGCTTTCCAAAGTCCTCCAAAATTAGGTGATCTAGGGGGGATAAATTTCCAAGTAATTTCTTCATTTGTTAAATAATTGGCAAGAATATCTGGTGGATTTTTTTATCAAATTATAAAGGGTGTTTTTTTAGAGGTATAGAACTTTAAATTGCAATAAAACAACGATGTATTATTCGATTGACATGAATTTTTTTTTTATTCGAAAGATAATCTTATGGCATTACATTTTAAATATGATTTCTGGCATATGACTGCCACGACTGGCTCGAATGTAGTCCAATCTGGACGTCCAATTTTCGATGACTTTTTCCAACCTTTGTGGCCGTATATCGGCAATAACGCGGCGAATGTTCTTCCAAATGGTCAAGCGTTTGTGGCTTATCCGCATAGACCAATGACTTTACATAGCCCCACAGAAAATAGTCTAGCGGTGTTAAATCACAAGATCTTGGAGGCCAATTCACAGGTCCCAAACGTGAAATTAGGCGGTCACCAAACGTGTCTTTCAATAAATCGATTGTGGCACGAGCTGTGTGACATGTTGCGCCGTCTTGTTGGAACCACAGCTCCTGGACATCATGATTGTTCAATTCAGGAATGAAAAAGTTAGTAATCAGGGCTCTATACCGATCACTATTGACTGTAACGTTGTGGCCTTCATCGTTTTTGAAGAAGTACGGACCAATGATTCCACCAACCCATAAAGCGCACCAAACAGTCAGTTTTTCTGGATGTAACGGTGTTTCGACATGCACTTGTGGATTAGCTTCACTCCAAATGCGGCAGTTTTGTTTGTTGACGTAGCCATTCAACCAGAAGTGCGCTTCATCGCTAAACAAAATTCGCTTCTGAAAATCGGGAACAACGGCAATCTCGTTTTGGGCCCATTCGATGAATCTACGCCTTGCTTGATGATGAATTGCCAAACCAAACTGAGAATAAATCACTTGACAGCTGTTAAATCGGTCGCCATCTTGGAAAGTAATGCCAACTTAAACTTCTATACCTGGAAAAAGAACACTCTTTACAAACGTTGCAATTCTCTACTTGCACCTATGAAATTTGTAGCATTATCAGTACAAATTGAAGTACTTTTTCCTCTTCTACTGAAAAATCGTTTGAGAGTTGCAATCATAGCTTCTGTGGTTAGTTCTGTGACAACCTCTATATGAATTGCTTTTGTAATAAAGCAAATGAAAATTGTAACATAGCATTTGTGGTAAATGCCTTTTCGTTGGTCTTTAAATTTAATATAAAATGGGCCTGCAAAATCTATTCCTACATGAGTAAAAGGAGAATTGGGGGTAATTCTTTCTCTAGATAAATTTCCCATAATTTGTTCTAAATTCTTAGGTTTGTTTTTGAAACAAACAATACAATTTTGGACGAGTTGTCTGGCAGTGTTTCTGCCACCTAATGGCCAGAACTCTTGTCTGACTAGATAAAGTAAGGTTTGATCACCTACGTGAAAATTTTTCAAATGGTAATAATTCATAATTAAAATAGTTAACTTGTGGTTTTTTGGAAGCAAAATACGAAATTTCTGACTATATGTTAAATCTGAATTACTTAATCTACCACCAACTCTAAGTATGTTTTCTTTGTCAAGAAAGGGATTCAAACAAGTTAATTGACCTTTTTTAATGGCTTCCCCATTCCTAAGAATTTCAATTTCTTTGTTAAAAACTGTTACCTGGATCCTTTTAATCAAATGATGTTTGGCTTTCTGAAGTTCCTCTGTTGTGAGGGGACCTGAATGGCGATATGTATTTTTGACATTATGCAGGAATCTGAAAATATAACTAAAAATGTGAATTAATTTCATATAATTATTTGTAATATTTATAAGAAATCATTTTTCAAAGTTAAAGTCCAAGATTGATGTCAAGCTGATATCAGATTGTTTTTTAAGTTCCAACATGTAAAGTTAATCAGAACTGGTAATTGAAGGATCAATAAATTGTTCAAGGATGTCTAGATGCTGGGGATCATTCCACCATAGAGTCAATGATGAAAGTTCTTCAGGATTTACACCTCGAGAAATGATATCTGCAGGGTTTTGCGCTGAAGGAATGTGCTTCCATTCAAAGTTCTCCGTCAGAGTTTGTATCTTGGAAACTCGATTGCCGACGAATGTTTTCAGTTGATTAGCTGGAGTGTTGATCCAGGCAATTGCTATGGTTGAATTGGTGTGCAAAATGACTTTAGCTAAATGTACTTGTAGAGAAAGGTGAACATTTTACACTAATTGAGCCAGCAGCAAACACGCTGAGAGTTCAAGGCGAGGAATGGAGATGACCTTGATTGGTGCGACACGAGATTTGCTGCCAATAAGCTTGGTTGTGGTGGCACCATCTTCTTTGACACTGTGCATGTACACTACGGCTCCGTAGGCTGACTCTGAAGCGTCTGCGTATCCTAAAAGCATGACTTTCACGTAGGAATCTGTAAAAATGTATCAATCTATTTTGAGTTCCTCTAGGGCTTTTAGAGATGACACGAAATTGAGCCACGCTGGTGCGATTGCATCCAGTAAGAATATTCTTCCCAATTCAATTTTCTAAGCCATAATTTTTATAGAAAGATTTTTGCTTTGCTGATGACAGGGCCTATTAGTCCAAGGGGGTCATAAAGCCTTGCTATGACGCTTAAAACATCTCGTTTTGTACAAGATGGTACTGAAGGGATTGAGACTTTGAACATGAAATAGTCTCCTGTTGGTTTCCAGCTAATACCTAAGGTTTTCATGGCTGATTCTGCGTTGGTTGAAAAGGAATGCTCTTGATCTGAAGATAAATTAAGCAGGTCCTTCGAATTGGAATTCCATTTATGTAATTTCATTCCACATGTTTCCAGCATATTTTGCAACTGGTATTGTAATTGGCGAGCAGTGTCGAGATTTTGTGCACCCAACACTATATCATCCATGTACACGTCTTGAAGAGCTACTTTGGAAGCTAAGGGAAATCTAGAAGCTTCATCCATAGCTAACTGTTTGAGAGTTCGTATAGCTAAAAAGGGAGCACTGGCGCTCCCATACGTGACAGTTTTCAATCTATAGATGACCGGTTCCTCATAAGCTCCTGTTTTCCACATAATCCTGAGAAGATCACGTTCAGCTGGATCAGTGAGGATTTGTTGGAACATCATCTGGATGTCGGTTGTAAAAGCATATTTGTGTGTGCAAAATCGTGTCAACGATTTCAAAAATGTCTTCCTTTACTTCACCTTTCAAGAGTGGGTCATTTAGGCTTAAACCTGAAGTAGTAGAAGCTGAATCATTAAAAACAACTCTTAATTTGGTAGTTGTTTTATCAGGCCGAAAGACTCCATGATGTGGAAGATAATAACACATATTATTTGCGGATGTTTCATCTGAATGTTCTTCCACTTTTTCCATATGCCCCAAGTCTAAGTATTGCTGCATAAATTCCCTATATAAATTTTCCATTTGTTTATCTTTAGATAATCTTCTCCAAAGCTGATCTAGTCTCTTCATTGCTAAACCATTTGAGTGTCCTAAGCCTTGTATGTCTTTAACTGGCATTTGTACTACATATCGACCAGCTTCATTGCGCGTGTGAGTCATTTGATAATGATTTTCACAATATTCCTCTTCCTTGCTTAATGGCTTTTGACCTTCGTTAATTGTTTCTATCTCCCAAAACTTTTGTAAATTATCATCAATATTTTGCATTTCTGATATAAAACCACAATATTGATTTTGTTTGTATGAATGTGTGGTTCCGGTTGCAATGTATCCGAAAACTGAGCTGCGAAATACAAGTGCGTTGTCTGATGTGCGAATAATTCCTTCCTTAATTATGTCAAAAATGCCTCTGCTCCAAATTAGCAAATCGATTTTTCGTGGAACACCAAAATTTGGATCTGCTAGTTCCTGAGGTATTTTTAAATTATTTAGGTTTATTTGAGAAACAGGAAGAAAGTCTGTAATTTTTGAGACAACCAGAAATTCTAAAGTTGTAGAAAATGAGCCGTTGCCATTTATTATAGTAGAGTTTAATTCTGACTTGACTATGGTTTTATTTCCGTCTAAACTGGAGATAGGGAAATTAACGCTGTTTTGTGAAGCCCCAAAACGGTTTGCGAAATCTAACGTAACAATATTAGACATGCTACCAGAATCTAAGACTGCGCGTGCTTGGATGCAACTTCCTGTAGAATGATTCAAAACCCAAACTACTGCTGTGGGTAGAATTACGGTTTTGCGCTTCTACTGGTACAAGAGAGGGATGCGGCCGTATTTTCCTGAGAACTGTGAAACTCCTAAGTGTTGGGGTTCAGTTCCTGACCTTGTAGTGGCGACACGCTATAAATCAGGGGAGCGTTGGCAGATTCCCCCTTTTGCCTGTGAAGCAGAGTGTTATGTCGAAAGCCACATACACTACAAGAATTTTTTGATTTACACTTTTAAATTCTGTGCTGATCACTTAAGCAATAGAGACACATATTATGCTTCGTGACAATTTCTTTTCTCTGTATTGCATTTAATTTTAAAAATGAATCACACTTAAAAATTGGATGTTTTTGCTTACACAAATGCATGCATACACAGAATTGTTAGATTTTATAAAGAAATTTTTTGATTTATTTCTATCTTGTATAAACATTGGTTTTACGAGGGTATTTTTATTCATATTGCTTAAAACTTGAGCGCGTTTTTCTAAAAATAAAATAAAGTCATCAAATTTAGGAACTTGGGTTGAATTAAGGCTGTATTCAAATTGTTTTTAAGTCTCCTTGTCTAGTTTTTGAAGAAGGATGTTTAAGATTAATATGTCCGAAAGATTGTTTCTTTCAAATTCCAATACTTTCAAAGCGCGCATTTTTTTGTTTACATCATCAATTAAGTATCTTAAATCTTTTGCTGATTCATTATTTAATTTCGCTAGGCTTAAGATTGCCTTTACGTGCGTTTCGACTATTAAACGTTTATTTTCATACCGTTCTTCTAAAGATTTAAATGAATCGCTAATAGTCTCTAAATTCTTTGCTTCTGACGTTAATGCTGCTTTAATATAATGCAATTTTTGCTCTGAGGAGAGTTGCGAATTTGTTGAGATTAAATTGTTTCTTACTAGTTGCTCCACTCTTCATAGTTTCCAGAAAACTTTGGTAAGGGGATTTCTGGGAGTTTTATTGATAATGGTGGTCGTTTTTGATCTGACCATACTTCTGTTGAATTTGGAACATTTAAATTACATTCACGACGTTTGATGTACGATTTAATGTTATACTTTATGCTAATAATTTTTTCCGAATATTCTTCGGATGCGTTAATTTCAGTATTGAACTCAGAAACATCTACTATTAAATTTTCCATTTCTGAATTAAGTTGCTTCAATGAGAGCTCTTTTTCGATTAGTTGATCGTGTAATTCTAAGATATTATCTACATCATCACTGTTATTTTCAATGTAATTTTGTATTTTCGTAATTAATTTTGTTACGGCCGAACGTATAGGCGCTCTTTTATTTTCAATTGGATTCATTTTGACTTTTGCGGTAATAAACAGTGATTTATAATTTTTGCAATGAAATAAACAATAGAGGTATGAAAATGGATACCTCTATTTTAGTGGGGAGCCTTGCGAGATGAAGTCAAAGGAATGGTATCCAATTGATGCGTTCTTGTGAGAGAATGAAAACACTTGGAGTGATGAGCGTTGAATGGAAACAGTTCTAAGCTGCAGTCGGGGGTGAAACGAAAACGCAAGCTAAAGGTGTGAGGGAACGCTGACCTTTGACTCTGTCGAAGGGGTGAATGTCTTTGCGACATTGGAACAACTTTGGGCGTTGTTCTGCGAAATTAAGCAAATTATGCGTATGTATAATTTAGTTTAAAGCCTTAAAATAGGATATCCATAAGTTGCTGAAGATCTGCGTAGTCGACGGGCCACATATTAATGCGCATGGTACTGTATTTAATTAAATATGCGAGTTTTAAGGCCTACACATTTATTGCGACTGCTTTGCGCAGTGTCTCCCTTGCAAGAGAATGTACTAGTGTGTGAGCGAGGTGGGGGTGACGATCGCAGCGCCAATAGTAGGAATTGAAAAAAATGGGACAGGACAGTAAAACAACTGGAAGCAAATCAAAATGACATCTTTTGAGAGAAAAATACTTCGAAGTATACTTGTAGGTGTGAACAAAAACAATAGCCGGAGATGATACAATTTTGAATTATGTAGAATTTATAAACAAACTAACATCATTAAATACTTAAAAAAATAAATAGAATGAATTGAATGACCCATATAATCCTAGGGCCAGATTAAAATGTTTTCAAAAAGTTACTGCAGTTCAAAGTCACTGAGATTCGGAAGCATGGAAGACCAAGATTGAGATGGACAGACCACTGGCGTAGCTAGTTTTGAGCGAGCCCTGCATCAAAATTCCTTCGGGGCCTTTTTTTAGGTATGTGAATCCTGTTAGAGGGACTGTTGTTACACCTGTTGGGGCCCCTGTAGCTGCGGGCCCCGTATCATTGATACGGAGGTAGCTACGCTCCTGGGACAGACTCAGTGGGATCAGACTTTGGGATTATAAACGAGAAAACATGGAGAACAAAAGTAAACAAGAGGTCATAATGGAGGAATCTTTAAAGGAAGGCATTGGCCCGCGAAGGATTGTCTTGCCAGATAGGATGATGATGAAATAAAATGGCAATGAGAGATTTGATGTTCCTTGGGCGGCCAGGTACTACTTTTATTCACGAACTGGTACAATTCCGTGGCTTAGGGATTGGGGAATACTGGTGTAATTAAATAGAACCAGGCTCTTAATTTTTCCTAGGGAGCTCAATAAATAACGAGATCACTAATTTAAACAATTTTTTTATAAAAATCGTGGTGAAACATTCCGAAATTATATTATGCAACCCCTGCCTCCACACACACAGAATAGGAACGCACGTGAAATCTGTCGAGGTTCAGTCTTCGTGGTGTGGTAGTTGGAATACCAGAGGATGATTGTCTGTTTGAAGAAATTAGAAAACTGAATATATATTTAAATTCTGATAAATTAACACACACACACACACAAATGGGAAAATCAGCATGTTGAAATTGATAAAAAAAAATGTTTAACCCCATCTCAAAAGGGAACACATTCGATATGAAAATTTAATTATTCTAGTTGAATTTACGTTGTGCTGCCCTAGAACTAATGCAGCAGTTGAAAGTGAGAAATCAAGATTGAAGGTTGATACTTTAACTATAGAACTTACCGTAAAGTGTTCAATATGAAAAGGATACTTCTTGTTCCGAAATTTTCGATGTATTAGAAATTGATATATTGATTAAAAAATTTTTTTTATTCAATGCGAAAAATACTCATTTAAGCTTGTCTTGGCGAAATGTGCTAAAGCCTGAGCAAAACGCGAAGTACATTTTCAGACAGAAAAATATCTCAATTTTCATAAAAACTTACAACATTATAATTCATACATCAGTTTATAATAAAGCGTTTAATTTTATATATAAGTATTTAATTTTTCCTTTTAACATGTAAAGAGATATCTGATTTAACATAACGGTATAAGAAAAAAATGCGAAACACATTTAGTACCAGAAAAAAAATGCGTCAACTCGGAAAAAAATGAGTAGTATGATGAAATATGTTGCTCTTTGCACAGGAAAGCCAACATATAGTATAAGTGTTGAAATACTATTTTATTCGAAAAAAAAATCTTCCAAATCTGGGCCCTATTCTTTGACGTTACGCCGGGTGAGTGAATGAGCATTAACGTCACACTGGTCAGCTACACGAGGGAATTTGGCGACGGACCTCGTCATTTTGAACCATGGTCATGTGACGAGATCAACACCTGAGCTGGCAGGTTGCGTGGTATTTGCGGACACATAACATCTCGTGGTATTTGCGGACACATTCCCCCATCTTAGAACAGATAAAGGGTGCAGATAAATAAGGAAATAAATATTTTTTAAAATCACAAAAATTTAAAACAGTATTTTAAGTAGCAAATCTCTTTAACCTAGGATAACGCTTTTCTTTTTTTTTTTAATGAAGTTTTCTGTTTTTCCACTCGATTATCGAATTACAAGGATAAATACATTTTTGCCAACCAAATTTAATCATTTATATTGAATTAAGATAATATAGTGCGAAGGCATTTTAAACATAGCGAAATGTAATAAAAATGAACACTTTCAGAGAAATATTTAAAAATTAACAGTAAGTAACACAGAATAATGATAGGTATGAACAAATTTCAGGAATTTTGAGGAAAACTGTATTTTAGAGTAAAATATAAATATTAGAATAAGTGCAATTGCCATAAAATTAACTAATTTCATTAATTTAAGTAAAGATAAAAACTAGAAGTAAAATATTCAGATAATTTAAATAAAAAAAATAAAAAGTAAATAAATGCTAATTAACCCTTTATTATAAAGGCATAAATATCATTTACCATTGGATTTTGTCCACAAAACCTAGTAAATAAAGGATTTTAAAAATAAATACGTTTTCAATTCTTTCATCTAATTTTACATGTGTTTTTTTCCTTTTTATTCCAAAGTCGCCTAATTCTCTGGATTTCAAATTGAAAGACACTTTTTGTGTTTCTTCCTTTAGTATTTTAACTAATAAGCGGACATTAGGCTGGTATCTGCCAGTGATTGCATTTAATTTGGAATTCCATCTTTCAACAAAATTACTTGTTCTATGACGCTGTCCATACTTTAATGGGCATATTTGGATTGTCCATCCACTGCTCGACAGAATAATCAATGAATGTGGTCAGAGAGAGTTTGTCTAGTTTACTAGACCCAATTCTCTTGTACCTTACGCCACAAACATTTTTTAAAATGAAAGTTACAACTAGAAATAGTCGAACTGGGAAATTCTAACCTATGTCCATCCTAACCTATGTCCTAACCATCCTAATGTCCACTTATTAGTTGAAATACTAAAAGAAGAAACACAAAAAGTGCCTTTTAATTTGAAATCTAGAGAATTGGGGAGCCCTGGAATAAAAAGAAAAAAAAAGCGTATGTAAAATTGGATTAAAGAATTGAAAACATCCCCTAAAAGAATTCGAAACATCAAACAATTTAGAAAAATGTCTAAAATCTTTAAATTTTGTAACTAGGTTGTGTGGACTAAATCCAATGGTAAATGATATTTATGCCTTTATAATAAAGCATAGGTTCCCAACCTTTTTTGACCTGGCGCCTCCTTTTCTAGTGAATATTTCGATACCGTCCCCTCCCTCTCAAGTGAAATAAGAGAGTACATAATACATGGTAAAAACAAGAATTCATTTTAAAATAATATTCTATTTTACTAATAGAACATATTTTTTTAATTAAATTTTTTTCTCTAAACCCTCAATTGGGAATCTGTAAGCTATTGCAACAAATAAATGTGTAATATTATGTATTTTAGTTTTAGATAGGATATTGTTGGAATTGAAGCGCTATTGAATTTCTTCTTTATTTAAAAGAATGGAATAAAAGTCTTAGCTTAATAAAGGCGCTTTTGAAAGAAGGTTTTGATGATGTGAAGTAATGCACAATAAACTATTGCTTTCAAAATAAAAAACAATGTCAGTTTTAGCATTTAAAGTATCACACGTTAATTCCTGGTGAACATATTTAATTATATTTCTTGGATAATATACATAATTAAATGTAGAGGGCGAAACATTATTCCAACTGCTCACAGACAAAGACACAACACGGACACTACAGAAATTAAAATTTATTATATTATTCAATTTAATGTTGGTCTAAATGTATTGTTATCTAAGTTTTTCATCCAATTCCCGAGCTACCGGAAAATGTGAATTTTCGTACACGTGATAGAAATGATTTAAATACATACAATCAACATAAGGTAACCAGTATAAAAGTTTGCTTTTGTTAGTATATAATCACCGTGGTTTTTTTTAAAGTATTTTAAAACTATATTTGATTAATCTGCCGAAACTATATTTGATTAATCAACATCTCCTAATTTTCTCTGGGTCTTTTACTGCCCCTTGAATGCCTCAAACGCCCACAAGGGGGCATTATCACCCACGTTGAGAACCTATGTAATAAAGGTTAATATTTATTTACTTGTATTTATTTTTCTTTTATTTACTTGTATCTGTTTTATATATTTTGCTTCTAGTATTTATCTTTATTTAAATTCCTGAAATTAATTAATTTTATGGCAATTGTGTGTGTGTGTGTGCACTTCTTCTCATATTTATTTTACTCTAAAATACAGTTTTCCACAAAATTGCTGAAATTTGTTCATTCCTTTCATTATTCTGTTACTATTAATTTTTAAATATTTCTCTGAAAGTGTTTATTTTTATTACATTTCGCTATGTTTAAATGCCTTTATACTATGGTATCTTTATTCAATATAAATAATTAAATTCGATTGGAAAAAATGTATTTATCCATGTAATTCGATATTCGAGTGTAAAAACAGAAAACTTCGGTTAAAAAAAAAAAAACGTTAGCCCGGTGAAAGAGATTTGTCACTTAAAATACTGTTTAAAATTATATTTGTGTTTTTTAAAAGTATTTATTTCCTTATTTGTCTGCACCCTTTATCTGTTCTAAGATGGGAGGGGGGAATGAGTCCACAAATACCACGCCACCAGCTGGCATCCCCTCTCCTAACTTCCACACCACACCAACGGGAGGACGTTTCAGCTCTCGACAGATTTAACGTGCATTGCTCCCCTACACGGTAGGTCTTTATTGGTACTGGGCTCGAACTCATGACACGCCAGCCACAATCTGAAACCTTGACCACTAGGCTACCGCAGGCCCTAACGTTACGCCGAAGACAACCGAGAGGGATATGAGCTTAATTAGCGTAATTTTGTTCGAATTAATAAAATGTTTTATGTATTTACGTTGTAGTTTCTTCTGAAATATTTTGTCCTACGTCTCATTTTTTTAAAAAATGATCCCCTTAGGAATAGACAATTTCAGTAGGCTAATTTCTTCGAAAAAGAGTCTGTTGATGGTAGGGGTCACAAATGTTTATTTTATCTACTACACTCAAGAACTAAAATAAAACATTTACTGCGGCTCTCTATTTTCCTAAAATCCTTATTACCCCTTCCCCTTTTGGCTAGTTGACACCGGACATCCTGTGTGTTAAAGGAATGTTCGTACTGACCCCACTGTGGGATGGGGGAAAAGTTAAAGGAAGTAGTTTTAGCATTTTTTTTTCCATCTCGAACCCTTTCAAGGTTCAACGTAAAAAAGAAAACTGACGTTGAACGTAACACCAACACTAAATATAAATACACACACTTAAGGCGACTTGGTACCCTAAAAATCACAAACCTATCGTTTTTTTTTATTTTCATTTAATCTTATTCTTTGCATTATTATCTTTCGATTGATATGTCACTTGTGCATGTCGAAAAGTTAGAAGTTGAATAAAACTTCATTTGAAAACAAATTAGGCAATTCAGCCACACCCCTTTTTTAAAAAAAAAAGCTAAAAAATGCGTTATGATAAAAAAAATCTATTTTATAAATAGAAGTAATAACTATAAAAAAAGAATGTGTAGTATTAAAAGCAGAATATTTCCGAGGCAATACAAAAATGTAATTTTTCTTCCTTGTGAAATGTGTGCATGTAAAATTTTTAAATTAAGGCATTTTATATTAATAATTTTTATAATTTCAGTTCTTATTCCTGATATATTTTCATACAAATGTAATACTGTAATATTATAAGAAGAAAAACAGCTAAAATTTCTGTCGTGACAGAAAAAATTTTTAAGTTTTTCTTGAGTTTTCTTGTGCAATTAGTACTCTCTGAAAGTTGATCATTTATAAAAATGTGTGGGTTGAAAACATATGAAAATGCAATTATTTTAAAGAAAACGTATAAGTAATATCTTAAAGTGGTATTTTAAGTTTAATTAAGCTTATAATAATTATTTTTCAGAATTATAAACTTTAAAGTGGTTTTTCTCAGTTTGTGTTTTTCGAAACCTTAGTGCATTCAAAATGCTACTCCTTCGACAATTATTTACCAATCACTTCAATTTTTTTCCTGCGTGTTAAAAATAAAGCATGTAATAAAATTAGGGATCCGTTTTGCTATAAACTGAATACTTTTTTTAAAAAAAAAATAAAATGTAAGACATGTTGGCTTTTTCGTTGATTTTTAGCCTGTATATCAACATTTTATTTTTTTTTCTCAAAAACGAATGAAGTTATTCTAAAATCGATCCCTAAAGTTGTTAAGAACATCCATAAGAATATTATAAAAAAATTTCAGGTCAAAAAATTAATTTTTACAAAAGGAGTAGGATTTTAAAATTTTCCCAATTTTCTTCAAAAAATTTAAATTTTTAAAATTGTGTGAATAATATAGGAAAATTTTCATCTGGTAACATTTTCTTGAATAGAAACATTGTATATTAAAATATAATTTTTAAATACGTAAATAAAGAAGTTTGCTCAAAGGGTGCCAAGTCCCCTTAAGTTTAAATTCCAAAAAATATAAATCAAATACATATGTGACAATAAATAATTCTTTCAGTAAGCCGTCAAATTCTTAAATGTGTATGTAAATAAAAGGGGTTTTTTCACGTGTTTTTTATAAAAGACAACGGGGAACAAAATAACTTTTTAGCAGACATAATTTTTAAATACACATAAAAGTAAAATTTTGAACTGCAATTTGCCGAACGTTGGGCTATTTATTAGGTTGGGGAAAAAGAAATCCATTATTTTTACATGAAAATCAAGACTTTATTTAACATGCTTCCGATTGCCTGATTTGTGTCAAATATGTACCGTTTTGTTGTATAATTTATTGCCATTTAAAAGGTAGCTTCATGAAAGGTGGTATTCGCTTGGTGCCAGGTCCGGACTATATGGTGGATGCATTAAAACTTGCCAACCAAGCTCCTAGAGGTTCTGGCGAGTCACTACAGAAGTGTGTGGTATGGCGTTGTTCTGATGGAACACAACACCTCTTCTGTTGGCCAATTCTGGCTATTTTTAGTCAGTCACTGGCTTCAAATGGTCCAGTTGTTGACAGTAGAGATCTGAATTTAGTGTTTGGCCATGCGGAAGTATCTCCTAATAAATGATTCCTTTCCAGTCTCACCAAATGCACAGCAAAACCTTCCTGGCCGTTAGTCCTGGTTTGTCAACGTTTGAGCTGCCTCAACGCACTTTGACCAAGGTCGCTTTCGCACAATATTGTAGTATGTGACCCATTTCTCATCCCCAGACACCATCCGTTTAAGAAATGGGTCGATTTCATTCCATTTGGCCAAGGCTTCGCAGATGGAAATTCGATCTATCATGTTTTTTGATGTTAATTGGTAGGGCACCCACAAACATGGAACTTCTTTTTGAAA
This sequence comes from Trichonephila clavipes, assembly GCA_019973935.1. Lineage (NCBI taxonomy): Eukaryota > Metazoa > Arthropoda > Arachnida > Araneae > Nephilidae > Trichonephila > Trichonephila clavipes. Next base: position 76,799 of record BMAU01001524.1, read on the forward strand.
TCAACTTTGCGCAAATGGCTTAAAACAGTTTTAAGGTCGATCTTTAGCCCCTGTGCGATGCTACGACTACTAACCAGCCGGTCAACTTCGATTAGTTCTGTGATTTTATCGACATTTTCGACGACGGGCTGGCCTGTGCGAGGTGCATCTTTAACATCAAAAATACCTGAACGGAATCGACGAAACCAAAATTGCACGTAATTAGTTGTTACAGTATTGGCACCATAAACACCATTCGTAATTTCAGCCACCTAGCTTGCATTTTCGCCTTTATCAAAGAAAAACTGTAAAAAGAACCGAATTTTCTCTTTGTTGACTTCCATTTTTAACACCCTGTAACTCACAACTGAATGGACCAAACAAAAAAAAAGCAATATAATTTTTTTTATTGTGAAATATCATTTTGACAAAAAGTATAAATTTGAAATTGTTTGATCGATACTGCTCGATAGACCCTGCTGATCGATAGACCCTACTTACCTAACAGTGAAATGTTGCAAATTTATCAACTTAAATGTCTTTTTGACTGCTTGTATAAAGCTATTTATTCAAAAATTTTATATTTCTGAATGTAGTGTTGTGTTTAAAAGTTAAGAAACGCATGTTAATTAATTAAATCACAATTTAATTAATACATAAAATAACTGAGCAACAAACAATTGCTTTAAGTAGGTGGGAAAAATCTTGGGCTTTAATGAAAAATGTTCAACATTTCGTTACAATCTTGTCGGATATAACCCAAAATCTCCTCAGTTCATAGTGTCCAATCTTAATTTATTGTTTCTACTTTTGTTTTGGAGATTGGCAACCGCGTTGAAATTCCTTCTCTCTTGGAAAAGCAATTTAAAACTTTCTCAACATGTTTCTTAATTTGGATAAATAACAGATATACATCTCTTTAAATCCAATTTTGCTGACATCCGTTTCTAAACTTGAATTTAAGATCTTCGTTTGTGGATGTTCCGATCCTTTAGTAATCTGGCATTTGTTTTTTATTTTTTTCCCCTCAAATGAATTCATTGACTACTGTGCTATTACCTGTCAAAGCATTATGAAACCTAGTTTCAAAAACTAAATAAAAGGCATTTAAAAGTTAAACATAGGTTGAAACGGCTTTTTCCTGGAAGACTGTGACAGATTGAGAAACGGAAAAATCACAACGTCCAATGCTATACTCTTTTAGTTTAATTTTATCAAAAAACGCTGAAATGCTTTTAATAAAATTTATGCTGTCGCCTTGTAACTGCAAACTGCCTACCTTCGGACCCATTTGTTTTTTATAAAAACAAGTTTTTGAAATAAATTGAGTGTTTTTAGGAAGAAAAATATAAAAAAAAATATGTAAATATATAAAAATTTTAAAATAAATATTGTACTTTCAGAAAAATTGGTTGTTTTTATGGAAATTTTACCAAATTTTTACTAAAACGCGTAACACTGTGTAAAAATTTCTAATACAATTATCATAATTTTCTTTTTACACAACATACATATTACGATGCTCTTCAAAATGAGCCAAAATTTAAGAGAAATATTAAAATACAAAAAAATTACAGACAATTATACATAATAATATGAAAATTTTGATATTTTTAAAGTTTTTTCCTTATAAAAACTACCCTAAATAAAAAAATATTTAACCTACAACAAAGCTTATGGCCCACTTTCTGAAAAACAGTATAATACATATTCCCACAAAATTTCCAAACGTTATCTGGTTTGGTTCTTAAGATATCATGTATCTGGTAGAGTTCCTTTCAAAAACATAATTTTGAGAAAAACGCATTTAAATTTTTATCTTACCGCCCTTTTGCATAGAGTGATGTTTTTTAAAATCACTATAACTTTATTTCTATTTCACGTAAAGGAAAAAGAAAAACTGTTTTGGAAAGAAAAATGTTCAAACTATAAGATTTGGAAATAAAAAAAAATGCCTTATGTAGACGAAAAACGACATTTTCAAGGTAGGCAGTCATCTTAAATTTAGTAAATAAATCTGTTAAATAGATACATCTGATTTTCACTAGATTAATTATTTTTAATTAAAATTATGACCTGGTTTAATGAGAGACACACTATCGTACACCCCATTTACACCACATAGACCCTCAAGTTATTTTTACGCTTATGTGAACCCCTTGAAGGTCGTCATAGACAGCTGCGGGTCAATATAGACCACTTTGGGAATCCCTGATGTTATAACTTTATTTTTACTTTCTTAATTACTTCTCAAATAAATCAATACAAACAAAATTAAATCTTGATTAAATATAATAATCCAATAACAATGAATTTACAATGTCCTTCGTTTCTCAACTCAATCAATTCAAATACAGTCTCAGGAGAATATCTCTTCTTCTTTCTTACACCAGACCACGCCTGCGCGTTGGTCTCCCGCCGAATGTTTGGCCCAAAACAACTCAGCGCTTCCCGCTTTCAAAAATACAAGGGACTCTTTCTTCCCTCGACCGTACTCTCCGGTCTCTTCCAAAACACATTAACCCTACCAAAACCGCGCCGATTCGCGCCAACATTCCATGCTCTTTCGCCAACAGCAGTCTCAGACACTACAACTGGTCTAAGCAAAATGTTCTGTTTTGTGTGTACATTTGTCACTCTTAGCGTAGCAATACCATAAACAAAACTAGAAAATCATAATTTCCCCCTTTTTACAAAAGGGCAGAGAAGATCCTGACAGGATAAGCATACCTAGCCATTTCTCCTCCTCAGCCGCCCATCTATACTTGCTACAACAAATCGCTTTATATACCCAATATTGTACTTGCTACAATATTTTTTTTAAAAAAACATATGTACTCGGTACACACAAATTTTACTCTCTAGCGCTACAGTCGGTATTTCAATTCAATATGAAGTAAAGTAATTATGTTTCAGGTTTATGAAGTATAAAGAATATTTCAGAAAATATTTTCAAACATTTTTCGTAACAAAAGAAGTATTTTTCCATTTGGGTCCAAATGCCGGCTCTGACAGAGGTCCGATTAGTTCAGCGTTAGGGCATCCTCTATCCATAAAATTAACCACGTGATCAATCGGCAACCCTCATCGATGGAAAATGCTAAATATTAATTGGATCAGAAGCTCTAAACAACTATTCCCGACAAAGATATACGTTGATATCTTTTTTCTGCTGATTTAGGTTCAACCTCATTTTATTACAAATGCGAAAAATAACCAGTTTTATGAACACGCCCTAAATTGGCAAATCGGTGTCAGACAAATTCTTTCAGAAAACCCCCTGTTAATGCCTCTTAACCTTTGTGGGAACCCAATGAATGCTGACCTTTTTCATCGCTTCTGCCTGGATTGGCCTTTATCGTGGTTGGAGTATTTTCCTTGTCAAAGGGTTGGATATTTCTCAAAGAATATGAACAGTTTTGTTTGAATATTATGTGATTTATTTTGCAAAATTTCGTGAGCATAGATTGCTTACAGCTGTGAAGAAATAAATAAGCTTTCAACACAAAATTCTAGACATTCAGAAATCTTCATGAAAAGGAACAAGATGTGACAAAATACATGATTCTAAGCTAGCGATACTTAACTTGTGGCCCGGTCATGCCTGTGGCCCTAATAAATTTAATTATTTAAGGCTGTCTTCGGTAAAAGTAAGAGAGCTTGAACTAAATGCGAAGCACATTTTTAGACAGAAAAAATGCCTCAATTTAAATGGAAATTTGCAATATTGTAACTCATACCTTTGTTGACAATATAGTATTTTTAAAAATGCCAAAATATTCCATGAATACTTTCTTTTTTGTTTTAATACGTGAAGGCATAGCCCATTTAACATTACGGTATAGGAGAAAAAACGAATTAACCCTCTGACTGGATGACCGCTAATTGAATTTCACTTCGAAAGCGATCTACTTTTTTAAAGCTAGCTACTCCGAAAATGTTCCGATAAATTTCGCGAACTGCTTCAAAAACGAATGGCAGTTTAGTGCTTTCCCCTGTTAACGCCGCAGGAGGTCCCGATTGGTTTTGCAGGGAAGGATTTTATTGCTTTTCGGTCTCTGTGTTCTTCGAAACAGGAGGTTTCTCATTCCCAGCTGTGGCCTAGGGCGAGGATTGTGAAATGTGTGGACATTTTCTACACTTCACGGCCAACAGAGAGTTCACCCAATTTATTGCAAATATATATTTCATATATTTGGAAAACTTGCTCAATTTCTGATCTAAAAACCAATTAGGTTTTAAGAAATTTTAATTTTCTGACTTTTGATTTTAAATTCGGTTTCATTTTAAAGCATTTTTGCATTCCTAGATTGAATTAATTAAAAATATTTTTAACACAATCCAATATTTCGTGTGAAACGGCAATTAACTACAATTTTAGTTTCTAAAATCATTTCTGTTTGCTCATGTTTTTAAGTTTTTGAGTTTTCTCACATTTACTTAATTAAGATTGATTTAAAGACCAATATATTTTTTGATACATAGTTTATATAATTTATATATAAAAGCTCTTTACTTTGTTTTCATTATTTTTTTTTTCCTTTTGAAAAATGCCATGACCAAAATGTATGCAGGCTACTGTGATAAATAATACTTGAAAGGGATGGAATATGACTGAAAATGGTAAATCTAAAATGCAGCTTTTTCAGGTAATATTACAATTAGACTACAGAATACAAATGTTGCAGAATGAACTAAATATTTCCCTGATGTACCACAAACTACATTATAATAAATCTATTGTAGTACTACACTGCAGTATTTTAAAGTCATGCAACAAAAACTTAAACTTGCTTAACTGCCACGATGGGGAACTGGAAAAAAATAGATATTGTTTACAAACTTGGTGATTTCTGGATTACGTTTGTATAACTACTAATTTCTATATAAATATTTTGCATTTAAAACTCTTGTGAATATATAAGGTTCTGATAAAAGTGAATAATTGATCAAATTAACAGTTGTTATCAATATTATGTCTTAGAATATTTTGAATTAAAAAAGATATTTCAGTCATATTTATTTCAAGTAGAATTTTCATGTAGAGCATAAGTTGGATAGTAACAGATTGAAAAATTAAAGCTTTACAGGCAATGGAATTTTTTTATGCCTTTACAAATTTTAAATATGTTTTTCTCAGATTTTTAATTTTGAAGATGAGAGTGTTTTCTAATCCCTAAGGCGTTTTTCCTGTTCAAGATAGAGTCTTGAAATATCTTGTAAATGTTCCCTTACATATGTTCTATAAAAGTTCATATGGATTTAGGTCTGAGAAGCTCTAGTTATTTTTTAAAAATATCTTAATGTTAATATTTAAAAAAAAGTTGGGTTTTTCCAGGTTTAGCCATAAAAATAATTATTAAAATTCAACAAAGAGATATATTTTAAATTTTATACTTTTTGTTTCCAATAATCTAAGAAATATTAATCACTTACAATAATTAAATATTTTTAATAATTTAACATTTTAGAAAAGTTTGAAAAATTTCAAAACTGTTCAATGCTTTAAAATTGTGAAATAATGGCTTGTCAAACTAACCTATTATTTTCAGAATCAATATAATAGTATAATTTGAATATAAAACAAAAATTAATTTTACTGTGACAAACTGTTTACGACTTCTACTCATATTGTAAAAAGAATGAAAGATAAATATATAACATAGTGGCAGTAAAAAACACATTCATAATATGTTAAAATCCTGTCCCGATACAAATTTCAATGCATTTTCCAAACTGTAGCTAAAAACAATTATATGTTTATTAGGACAGAAATTATTTATATTTAGATATATTTTTCCTTATTAAGTACATAATGAATAATGGCAAGATAATTTGTAAAATCCTGAAAGATTTTAATGAAGAAAAAAGCCAGACATAATTTTAGGTAGTTAGAAATTTAATTATATAATACACAAATATGCATGTTTTAAAAGAAATAAATTGGCTAAGAAAATGAAATTTACTAAAAATTTCCTGAATAAAGTAAATCAGATTTCATCCTCAAATACATATAATTGTAAGAAAAGGTTTTATTCAATTTACAATTAGTTACAAAAAACCTTTTATAAAAAATAATTTTAACAGGTATAAATAGCAAAAAATATCAAAGAAGTATGAGAAAGACACATACATGTCGTTTACAGAAATGTCACAGTGTGATATTTTTCGAAACACGGCACTGCACACAGTCCAACATTACAGTCTTTACATTGAAAACGAGTTTTTGATGTTTAACGACTAAATCGTAAATATAAGAAACAACAGTCAAATATCTCGAGTGCAGACGGCGCTCGCTGATATTTGTTTACAGCAGCATAAAATGCGACCTCGTTTGAATTATATCTAATGTGCATATTTGGAACTGTTTAGCGTACTCGAATTAACTCAAGTGCACACGTCAAGGGTTTATATTGCATTCTAAGTCAACACGGTGGCTACTGACGAGCGACTACGTAATTTTGAACCGCGGTTAAGTGACGAGGACGATACCTGGGCTGATAACTCCCCTTCCAAACTTCCACACACACCAACGTGAGGACTTTTGAAGTCGACGTGTTTAACGTGCATCAGCTCCTCTTCAATGCTAAACTTTTGTGGTACCAGGGCTTGAACACTGGACACGAGTTCATAACCACGACCATCAGGCTACCGTGGCCGCAAAAGAAAATAGCAAGTTTGAAAGAAATGTAATGGAGAAGTATATTTGAAGAAATAACTTCAAAACTTAACGAAAACCAAAATATCAAAATTTATTTTAGGAATAATAGTGAATATAACTTCGTACACCTAAAACCACTTTACGCAGTGTATTTTGAAAGTGAACGTTTCCCCTTTTAGAGAAACTTACTATAATTATGTCAAATTCCTTTCATTTTGCTCTAAGGGGATCCCCGAAACAACGTAATTTATTTGAAACACAAAATTACTTATGGTTGAATCTAATACAATTCCCTACAAAATGAATGAAAACCCTTTTTTATCATATAAATTGTGTTTGAATAGGAGATGGTTAGTTAATAAGAACATTTAAAACGTGTCGGCAATCTATGGACCTGTGGCACATGGTACAATTCTTAGTGGCACTCAGCACTCTCTACAAATTTGTCAATTCTTGAGTGGATGGAAGTTGATAATAGACCTTATTTGACAAACATCTTCTGAGTTATGGACATTTATGGAACTACAAATTAATCTGAAAGATAATTCTAAGGATAAATTTACAGCTATTTTGTAAATAATTGAGTGTTATTGCTAGGGGATTTAATTGTTGAAAAAAGAAAATTGCATGTACTCTGCTTTCCACTTATGTGATTCGGCATATCAAAGTAAAAAATCTTTCCTAATATGAAAAATATTTCGACTCCGCAAAGAAATTGTTTAAGAACTGAATGCTCAGAATCGTGTCATGCATTATACCCCTGGTTTTTCGATATGAAAGAGTCGTGAAAGAGTTAATTCGCATTACAATTTTTATTTAACTATAATGAAGGGAATCATTTATATTTCACTTTGTCTATTTCTTATTTAAGTAAATATGTTGGAAACATACATTTTTAATTTTTTTTATCTTTGTTGAAGAAATAGTAACATTTTATATTGTTTATTTTTATGTTAATAAATGTATTTTATTGATCCATAATTAATATAAAGTAAAACTGTAAATCTAAATTATTTACCTCTATTCTTTAAATCTGCAAATATTACCGTAAGAATCGAAGGATTCCAAAAATTTCCTACTATGTGGCACGCTGAATGATACTGACAGATTGGTTTGGCACGTCTTAGCTACACAGTTGCCGCCCCTGATTTAAAATGTTGGGTAAGATAACCATTATATTTTTAAAATTTTATAAATATACAAAAGGAGAGTACAGTACAGTCCCGATAATCCGAACACGGCTAATCCGAACATCCGGTTAATCCGAAAGGCTCCACGGAAATTTTTTTATAATTTTAAGGACGAAAAAATCGGTGAATATTTCAATATAAAACAGTGTAAACCTTAATTCAAAACAGTTCTTTATTTAATATTCATGCACTGTACATCAAGTTATGATACAAATTTTAAAATGGAATAAACTACAGAACAGAACACTAATGTTTAGTATGAAAAATTATACAACAGAAGATTAAATATAAAATATGTACAGTATTTTTTTCTGACGCAACGAAGACAGTCTTTTCGATGATGCGTAATTTCGCCAGCGCCTCATAAATAACACATCAGCTGGTGTAGTGTCGGGCTGTTGCTCCAAGTAGCGCAGGGCAAGGGCAGCTGCGCCGTCTGCATGTGGCACCACGTCCTTCTTATCGCATTGCGTCTCGTCGTCACTCCCCTCCTCCTCCATTGGCTCTTGAGTCACTGCCGCAGCTATGTCGTCATCAGTCAGAAATTCGGCTGTTTCCCCGTCTTCTTCCATCCATTCATTGATGTCTCCAACAGATGCTTTGCCAACATTAAACTCTGTAGCCAATTTTGTCACACCTTCACCTTTATCTAAACGCTTTAGAACCTCTAGTTTGTCTTTAAGAGTAAGTGTTGAGTGTTTACGCTTACTCACCATAACAATCTGTTTACGTACACTGTATCCCAGATAAATGTCCAAAACACACAACAAACTGTTTTCACTGTAGAATATCACACTGTAACACTGTTATTAACACAGAGACAAAAGCGGACGAGTGTAGAACGAGCGCGGAACGACTGACGGTCAACAGTACGGACACACACACACGCAGTCGCACTGACACACTAAGTTAGGAGTGGTGGAGGGAGGACACACGCGTCGTGGAGTGGGAGTACAGTCCACGCGGCAAAAAAGCGGGCGCGTACGCTCACATTACCACAAAATACATAGACACAATAGACCCGTACTCCCGGTTCAAATAGTGATTTCGCTGTTACTCCGGCTAATCCGAACAATCACGTAATCCGAACAGGGGTCGGTCCGATATTGTTCGGATTATCGGGACTGTACTGTATTTTGTCAATACATGTTTTAAAAGGAGTAAAGTTTACGAGAACGAAATATAAAATTGCGTTAAAATTATTGGTACTCTATCAACCGTACTTTTATATATATATATATAAGAAGTACGTCGATAGAGTACCGTAGTTACTGCCAACTCGTGACAATGAATTGGAAATTAAGTTCACAATTCATTGTTATTAAAATATATAAAATTTTACATGACTTATTTTTGTATTTGTTATTTTTATATTCCTTACTGAGAAAGCAACAAATGGGAGTTCTTACCTGCCAAAACTGCAAAGCCTGGTTGTTTAACAAGCTCCTACCTTATGCTTACTCTGCCCTACTAAGTAAAAATGCCGTCTTCTGCTCGTCAAGATCATGGAATTGCAGATATTGTTTTCCATATATTTTAAATATTAGTTTTCTAACTTCTACATCAGCCTTTTAATAGTCTACACTCCTGCAAAGAAGTCTGAATTCAAAACTATAAAAACTTATTATTCCCAACAATGTCATTTACACCTTTATTTTTTATAATCTATGAATGCGTTAAACTATTAATTTGTTATCGCGACTATTTAATATTGAATGCGAAAAAAAAAAACGAATAAGTTTCAGACTGAAACTTAAATTGAGTTTTTCAAAAATTGTCATCGATATTCTCATAACTTTTACATATTGTCATTTTAGCATATCACACATCTATCTTCTATGCAAAAATCTATAAGTTCATCAAATGTTTCAGCATATTTTTACTCATAACATGCAGTTTTCAACCACATTGTGAGGCCGCGGTAGCCTAATGGTCAAAGTAACGGACTCGTAGCTGACGTGTCATGAGTTCGACCCCAGCACCACTGAAGATCCGCCGTGTGAGGGAGCGATGCTCAAGCGTCATCCTCGTCACTTGACCATGGTTTAAAATTACGAGGTCCGTCGCCAAGTGAGTGAATATTAATGTCGCACTGTTCAGCTACACGAGGGCTTTTAGGGATGGACCTCGTAATTTTGAAGCATGGTCAAATGACGAGGGTGACACCTGAGCTGGCTACCCTCCTCTCCTAACTACCACACCACACCAATGAAAGGACATTTCAGCTCTCGATAGATTTAACGTGCATCGCTGCCCTACACGGCTGGTCTTTTGTGGCACCGGGCTCGAACTCGAGACATGCCAACCATGATTCGATACCTTGACCACCTGATACCCCGGCCACAGGACCGTCGCCAAAAGCCCTCAAGAAGTTGAGTAGAGAAGAGAGAGAGTGCGACTTTAATATCCCCTTACTTAATTAAATTATATGAAATTTAAGGAATACTTGAAAAAATATTAGAAGTCGAATATATATATATATATATATATATATATATATATATATATATATATATATATATATATTAAAAAATTAATCATATGATAATTTTAAATATCCAAATAATTATTAGTATTTATGGTAAATATATGTTTTTCAACTGAGTATGTGAGACACGCATAAATATCTTTTTGAAATTCCAATGCAGAATTTTAGTGGAGCTAATACAAAATTCCTAGTTTTGCATGGTTAAGATTATAAAAATGTCCAAATGTTAATAACCTTTTCTTCAGTCAACCACTAATGGAACATGAATGATGAGGGATTATGCATAAATATATATTTTTTTAACTTCAATTTAAAAAGGATCTTTATATTTATTTATATGCGCAAATGTGTTAACTCTAAATTTGTCCAGATGCTTTTAAATACTCTTTATTTGAAGATTCAAGTTAAAAAATATAAACCTGAAATTAAAATTCTCTTTGAATGAAATTAATGTTCAGACATTCAAAATTCAAATATAATTTGTTATCTGAACAATACAAAACAAGGGATTCTATGTAAGATGCCCTGAATACCTGGCTTTAAAATTATGAAAAACTAAAAGATTTAAATAGGGTTTTTTTAACAATGCATAAAATTTTTTTGTAAATAATGTAATACAGAAGCTTAAAAATTATTCATGTTTAGAAGTGTCCGAAATTTTAAAAGATTTTAAATTTTGAACCTTTTTTTCTTTTTTTTTTTGACACATAACAAAATAATCATTTTTAAAAAAAATCCCTGAAAGTATTGATTAAAATAAAAAAAAATGAAACAGTAAATTATCCTCAATGTTTTAATATATAATTTGAATTTAAATACTACAGATATTTTTTAAAAACTTAGACATACATTATAAAAACTTAATTCCATTTGAGAATTTTAAGGTAAAGTAAAAAATTGAGAATTCTCAACTGGTTGACTTGCAATTTATTTCCGTACACTTTAGGGTTTAAAGAAAATCTTCCGAGATTTTACGATTGCCAAACGAACCGGTCTCCACGTGGCCCATAAAAGTTCCCCCTCAATGCCCATTGTGTCTCCCCGACCGTCTCTAATTATCTTTCAAGATCGTAAACCTTTAAAGGGGGAAAAGAATTCGGAAAAATACCACCTTACCGGTTTTGAACACATTACTTGAAGGGGAAAAAATCTGTTTGGTTCATTTTTGGTGAATACTCGGCCTTAGGAAAAATTCAGTGTGGTCCGTTTTCGAAGCCTCTCTAGTAGGGTGGAAAAAGCCGTGCTGTCCACTTGGAGGGTTAACTCGGTTAAAAACGGGAAGCATGATAAAAAAAATTCTGCTCTCTAAAGGATAGAGAAGCCAGAATATCATATTAGTGCTTCATTTCTTTTATATCTAAAAAAAATGTTCCAAATTCTGATCCTATTCTTTAACATTAACCGAAGAGCCTTAAGAACAATGCATTAAAAATTTAGCGAGATATTATGTTAATCAAGCAATCACATATTTTAGTTTTACCATCGATGCCGTGCTAATACGAATTGCGAGATAACTTCTTTTCTTTTTGTAATTGTAATGATTAGTGTTAACAAATGAGAATGAAGTAGAGTTTATTTTACGGGTGAATCAAATTTTTAATTAACCTTCATATCTTCCAAGAGAAAATTTCTAAAGAATGTATATTGTTTCAAGGCGATTAAGATCTTAACTGTTTCGTAGAGAAAAACGAACATGGATCAACAACTTGTTGGATTTGTCGTGAAAATGTTATATCTAAGAAATAAACTTTGCTCATCACTATACCACTCAGCACGAACTTTTCAACTGCTCTTTTTCTTGAGGAATTCTTTCAAGATTAGATAAATTGGCTTTTTTAAAACAAATTTGCAACTGCAATAAAATATCTTTTGGAGGGGGAGAGCTTGGGTTCCCCCATTGAGGAATAGAAATTGAAATTGCAGGTATAACTGGGTAAGAAATGCAAAAAGCCCATTTTCTGTGAGTTTAGTTAGATGTTTAATATAGTTTTAAAATAAAACCTTAAATTATGACTTTTAATAATTTTTTTCCTCATTTTAAATGTCTTTGATCTTATAACGCCCTCTCCCCCTCCCCCATTAATCCACTTGTTGTGGCCCGCGTGAAATAGTTATCATATGTACGTGGCCCGATGGAAAAAAGAGGTTGAGTACCTCTACTCTAAGCAACCCCAAAGGCATCAATGAAGAACATTTTGTGTGCAAGATTGTCAACATTTCAAAATGTATATGAAGGTGAAAAAAATAACACGACAATGTCTCTTCCTACATGAAGAAAAATAAGTTGGGAAGTACCTTCTCAAATTTAGAAGTCGCAATAAGAATTTACTTGACTTCTTCCAGTGGCAAACTGTGCATCAGAAAGAAGCTTTTATGTCTTTAAGACAGTGTTTCTCAAACTGTGGGGCGCGCCCCCCTGGGGGGGCGCGATACCCTTGCGAGGGGGGCGCGAGCATATCGAAAATAAAAGATTTAAAAAATAATTAATTTTCTGGAATGAATTAAAACAAAATACTTTCAGACATAGTAAAAAAATGCACTTTTACTCTGATATAAGTTATAGGCGATATTAAATCATCAAAAAAAAAACTTCTTGAATACTTAATTAGCTATCTTTGATCCTATAATCAAATAAGAAATATTTTATTTAATTTGCTGTAATCCCATGATGAGAGAGTTTTTATTACGCTTTCTTTTTTGAAACTAACATTCTACTCTTTCAGAGAAAAAACAGATCCCAGATCCAGAATCGAAAAAATTTAGGAACATAAAAAATTCATCACTGTCATTATTTTTGAAATACTGCACATTATAGCTGTAATTTGTTTGACCTTCTAAGTTATTGGCAGTTAGTTATGACCCCTCTCTTATGTATTTATTTCTCATTTAGGGAAGTTGTAAGTAATGTATTTCTCTGTTGCGCTTTTTTCCATACAAAACAGTTTTATGATATTTGGAAAAAACTACGGAGAGCACACACACTTTGATGGATTACTTGACCAAGACTTAGACCAAGATGAGTATTTTCCAACATATAAAGCATAACAATTGTTTTTAGCAGTAACATAATATTATCATAATGAATACACTTTTTACCCGGAAGTGGTCACGCGGGACACACAGATCACAAAATTGTTAATTCTGGCAAAACTGTTTATTTGTTACCAAAGAAAAATTGAAAAGTCCTTGAAAGTAGGTAGGTAAACTTTCTCTTAAGTAAATTATTCTCTGGAATCACGATTTGTATATTGTACAATAAAATAATTATTAAAAAAATGATTGGGGTTACTCAATAACCCCGCTCGACCGTATAGATTGCGCGCCTGCTCCCGGGTTAAAACATGTTTAAGTCTTTTTGCTTTAAATATTAAAAATAATACAATAATTCTTCATCGGAATTTTATATTATTGTTCATTATTTAACATCAATTATAAAAGCTAATTCTGTGAGGCTTAAAATTAAAATTCGCTTAAAACTAATTATAATTTGAGCAATCATTTTTTAAAAAAACACTTTACAATTTTGTAAACATTGTCGCGCGCGCCCTTGGCTTTACTCTCTTTACAATACAGCTATTATATCAAGAATGTTTTATTTTCTTATAAATGAACTCCTGCAAAGAGCGGGTACTTCGGCCGGTATACTTTTAATGCATCAGTGCCGCACAGAGTATTTTGTAACTAATTAATTAATACCAAATTAAAAACAAGTTTAATAAGTATTAACGATTTCCATGGGCTTGTCTTGCAAATCAAAGTTTTTATAAGGAATGCTTATGATTAAAAATTGTCCCTCTGAGTTATTTTTCTATATTTAGCAGATATCCATGTTTTGTCTTTTAAGCAGTCGCCGCATTTTGCAATATGTTCAATTTAAAAATTAGAGAAAGGAAAAATAACATAATAATTATCCTATTACTTAATTAATGTTTTTGCTTAAAATAGTAGTATTCAAAATTTAATACTTATGTTATTAATTTGTATGGTTTATAATTAAAATCTCATATTGTAGCTTTAGCGTCAAAGTGCATGATTATTGCATTTAGTGCTTTATTAATGTATAAGGGGGGCGCGATAAAAATTATGATTGAAAAGGGGGGCGCCAGTATTGAAAGTTTGAGAAGCACTGCTTTAAGAGACTGAAATGATATCTGCTATGGAAAATGAAAAGTTTAACAGTTTGATGTTGTATGCACCCAAAATGGTATTGCGATTGAAATTGATTACGAGGAAGTCACTAACAATTTTGCAGTGACCATAGCTCGCAGAAAACTTGTGTTGTATAATGACAATGATAGCGACTTAGTGAAGAATAAGGAATGGAGTCCACCATTTTCAAATCATGCTCCAATACGCCATCCAACATATTCTTTTGATTTTGTCGATTTTCGAGAACAAAAAGCATTGAAAAACATAAACAAAAAACGAAAATTAACTATTGAATAAATAATTAGCATTAATTAATAAAATTAATTATTAATAACAAAGACCTTATTAAATTTTGCGTACTATATACATAGGATTATAATCAATCGAAAAAAAATCAAGGGCTTTTGGGGCACGGGTCTGGATTCGTGCCCCCCCCCCTTGTGTGCGCCACTGCTCTATGTAAACGATTTCTTTAATTTACTATTCTAATTTACAAAAGAGTGAGAGGGTGCCTTAAAAATAAAGAAGGAACAAGAGGGGGCAAACTATGCCACTATCGTTTCTTTACGGCTGCCGGTTGCCAGTCTGTTACACGGCGGGTCCGTGGGGGGTGGATAATAGCAAAAGACTCTCCAAAGAACAAAAACAAAGAAAGAGAAAGGATAAAGGAGTTCAGGGAAAATCCCTTCCGAAGGAAAACTGGCAGGGTAAGAACTGAAGGAGGGGAGTATTCTAGAAATAGTGAGAGGAGTTTAACCATTTGAAGTACCTTGGAGACCGAAAAGATTAAAAAGGAACCTGTCACCGCCAGAGCTGCTTCCCGATGCAGATTGCACTATACCATTTATATCCACACGTACATCCCTATAATATTGTGGGATTCTTTCATCTGACTTCACGCCAACAACCGATGGCATTGAGAGAAACACCACTCCACCAACGAGCCGAATCCCAAGTGAAATTCGAGCTGTATGAAAGGGCCGCCCCGATCCCAAGAGAGTGTAGAAAGTGTCCTTGTGAAACATTCGGCAAAAGACGTAGTGTTGTAATGGACGCCCCGCATCCATTAGTGTGTGAGGGTTGGAAGGAAGGTTAGCCATATTCAAAACAACTATTATTTATTCACAGTTATGAACAACAACACAAATTCTATAATCCAAGTTAAGAAATGCACCAATTACTAAACATGAAAAGCAATAGCGAGGTAGATGAGATTCTAGAAGACTTAATAAATTGGATCATTTAACACATTGGTAATACACTTTCTAATTCCAAGTGACCTAATCCAATTTAATCCTTAATTGACCAAATCGTCAATCTTAATATTACGCAACTAAGCTACGAAGTGCTTACGCCTCATTTCCCGTTTAATAAATCACTGCTATCGTACAGCAGTCTAACCTCTCTTTTTCTAGCTCGAAATTTTAATCTTTATTTACAAGTCTTAATTTACATAATCACATCTTCTTCGGAGGAGGAAGGTTTATAATAGAATAATTTTCAAAGACCCAATATTTCCCAAGAGGACTATTAGTGGAAAGAAAGCGTAAATGCCCGTTACAGTGTGTTTTGCCTCCTCCATCACAAATCACATATATTGTAGAATTGAAAATACTCCACAGTTTGAATAGCTTGTATGTAACTATAAATAGTGAAATTAATAGCTGTAATCGTAATAAATCAATAATTTAAATTCTCAAGTCTCACGCTATTCATCAATTTTCCCAAACGTCACAATGCACATTTCAATGTGATATGCCGCCTTTCCTGTGCAGCAATCCATTATAATGGCCAGTTGTGTAGAAAATATATTTATTACACGTTTCTAAATAAATACAAGAAAAAAAAATTGAGAGTGCAAGGACGGCTCATTAACAGAACTCACACCCCTGCCAAAGATTGACATATGGAGAGTCAATTGGCCACCAGGGACATTGTGTGTCTATAAAAGCGCAGGTGGCTCGCCTTTTGCGCCGGAGGCATAACACATACAAACTGTTTGTGGACTGGCTTTGATCCTTTTATTTGCCTCTTGACGCCTCCGAACACACAATAGACAAGGCATAGTCTATCGGAGTCCACGGAAGACGGCAGAAGTAGACTTCAAAGGAAAACTACAGTCCAGACGGTGGACCAGCCTTTGTTGCGGGGGAGATCGAGAAGAACCAGGGTCATTGTTCGGTCCGCACCAGGGGTGTGCAAATGAGTCCCGGGTGCTGAGTGCAAAATTTGGGGCCAGCCAATAAGAGGTGGCGAGGGGCGTGTAGGTGACCCACCCCTGAAGTTTAAAAGGGTCGATTCGGGAGAAAAAAGGGGAAAAGAACCCTGACTGTTCCTGATCTTCTGGGACTAAAAAATTGTGGGGGCGAGCGCCCTCAGGACAAATAGTCTGATGTATTGAACTTCTGGAGGCAGGCCCAGACTGACTCTTAAACTTGACTTTATTTAATATTACAATGTCGTATTCTAGATAATATTTGTTCAGTCCAGAAAAAAATGTTTTTATTTTTACATTAAGCTGTGTGATCGTAATCGCTACCACTTCACGATGCTATAGAAGTAAAAACGTCGTGCATTGATGGATTTATGTAAATATTAAATTCATGCAGTCTGTTTTGTGTGTTTTAGATCAAATGCTATTTTTCCAAACAGGAAAAGGTCTCATTCAAGAATAAAGGTTAGAAGCTGTTCGTCTGCAGAATCAGATCAAGTATGATTGATTTCTTCTTTTCAGAGAGTCTTGAACTAAAAAAAAAAGAAAAAAAAAAAGAGAAAGATCGCAGAATACGTCGTGATGTGTGGCGTCACGAGAGGGCGGGGATTCCTGGGCCACCTTCCAGAAGAAGTTGCGCAAAGCGCAATGTTTTCATTTCCGCGATTTGTTTCCCATTTACAACTGCTCCTTTCAAGGCCGACATGACTTGAATTGAGAAAAACTTGAGATTTGAGTGAATCCCCCCTCCCTCCCTAGTTAGCACTCTCACATTGGAGCCGTTTTGGACTGCCTTATTGTATCATCGGAATAATTCGTTGTAGTACAATGCCCCAATTATGGCAAACAAATACATTCTGGAGTTAGTTCAAAGCTCAAAAAATATTGAGGCAGATTCGGAGGACGTGAATAATGCAGCTCCTGTTCCCGCGTCATTCGAAATGAGGAACGTCGTGAAACGCACATGTACAGTTATTTAAACGCCCATTCCAATGGTGAAATGGACGATTTCAAAGAATTTGATGCTAAAAACACAATGTAAAGAAAAATATCTTTCCAAAAGGACAATGCAGATTTTATTTTTCAAAGAATTTGAAAACTCTGTATTAGATTTCTTTAAGTTCCCGTGAATGTTTTCGTAACATCGATTTTTATTCAATACAAATCTATGCAAATAAAATAAACTCTAATAAATTTAATTCTGTTGATTTATGGTTTTTTGTGGTATCCTGTAACACGAAATTCTTTTAACATGAGAAGTTATTTCAGTTTCGTATTAAGCGATTTTCACTGTAATTTATTAAGGTTTTCACTGTAATTTAATCATATTCAAGTTAACTCTTTCTTTTAGGATGAATTTTCAAAATTTGAAATAATACCGTATTGTATCGAAATATAAGGCACTGGCATTCTTGTTACCATTCTAAATGAATCAAATCATAAATGGCACCAGTTTAAATAATGCTTTCGGAAAATAAAAAAAAAGTTGTTAATTAGATCAAACCTGTCTTCTATTAATATGGAAGAAAAATAAATGACATTATCATTAAAAAAATAGAAGAAATTTATATGTTTATACAAAAAGCAAAATTTTAAAGATTGAAAGTAAAAGAAAAAAAAATTGCGAACTAATTTAGGTTTTCTTTATTTAACATTCGCAACATGCTTTGTAGCTTGCATTTTCGTGACGTGAGAAGCACTACTTTCCGTATTAGGAAAAAGAATTTTTCAGGTTTGGAATATCATTTGTCAGCCTTGGACAAAATCCTATTATTTTTTTACACTTAGCTTAAGGTTTTTCCCCTACAAAACTTGTAAAACTGAAATGTATGCTATTTTTATGTCCTTACAGCTAGGGTTTCTGATTTCCCGGGTTTTTCTATTCCCGGGAATGTCCGGGGAATTCCCGGGAATACATCAAAATTTCAAAAAAATTTAAAAAAACAAGTTATTTTTAAATAAAATCAATAATAATTATATAAAATAAGGATACATATAAACTCCAAAAGTAATACTTATTTATATAATGAGCTAAAACTTACAAAAAATATACAATAAATTGATTATTCATTTTTAAAATAAGATTTCAAAAAGCATAAGCAATTAATACTTTTATCACTCAACCTAGTTCTAAGCTTTGTTTCGAACAATCCAGCAGAAAAAAATGCTCTCTCGGCTTCAACTGACGTTGGAGGAATTGTTTTTAAAGCATCACAAAGTTTTATAATGTTTGGTGATGGAATTTCAGTCGTGTCGAACAACTGCATCTCTTGTTTCATGATTTTAATGAAACTGGTATTTTTTTGGTTGAACAATATAAAACTTTTGTTTTAGAGTAAATTGCTTTCTCTAATTTTTCGTCTAATGTCAGAGGTTTTTCTTTCAAAATCTCTATGCTCTCTTCTGAGTGTAAAGAGTTGGATATTGATTCCTCTTCTTCGCAGAAAAGCCTTGTCCCTATCATTTGGGCTTGTCTAACCAAACAATTTTTACCAGGCAATCACGAAACATCGCCAGTAACTGCAGCTGCTTCGTATTTTCTCCCAAAATTCAGGTATTGCATTAATTCTATTAAATTAACATTGCGTCTCTCATTAATTATTTGGATTAGAGAATATTTCATATTTTTTGCAAATTCTGAATTTTGTTCGTTCAATTCTCCAGTGACGAAAGAAAATACACCTTCTGCAGTTAGCAAAGTTGCATTTCGGCTGCATAATTTTCTAAGCCAATTTTTACTGGCCTTAAATCTTTTACAATTGTAGTCACAATTTCAAAATCTACATTGACCATCATTTGTTCTTCTTTAATGTCAATTAATGCTTTTGAAATTGCTGACTTTATTTCTAAAAATCTTTCAAGCATTGCCAACAAACTATTCCAGAGTGATTTGGTATCCAAACAAACCATCTTTTCACAGCCAAACTCTTCTTTAACATATTTTTGTAAAATATCATTCTTTATAGGGGACATTCTGAATAATTTTACTACATTTCTAATCTTTTTTATAGTTTCATTTACGTTAGTTATGGAATCTTTTTCTCCATAAGTGACATGAAACAAAGCGTCTGTTCCTACACCGCTTTCAAATTCTAAATCTATAATTCTTTGTCTAAATCTTCAACAAGCTCTTCACTTTCATCATTGTCTTCCTCTTCATGCGATTTATCTTCTACTTCAACAGTGTTTTCTACCAAATATATTTGTTTATTATAAAGCACATCGCACACGGCTTGGTGTATGGCATGTGCATAGCACAGGTGATACTCACAACCCATTATTTTTCCGAACTTAACCATCATACTAGCACCATCAGTAACACACGCAATTATGTGCTTTTCTGTTATGATTCCGAATTCCTGTAGTTTAGTCTCAACAGCTTTAACACAATTTTCTGCTGAAAAGGATCTACTAATTCTTAGCATTCCTAAATTAAAGATTTCACCCTCATTGAAGTGAACGTTTATGTTCAAATGTTGTTGTCGTGTGTTTATTACTGGGATACATACGATAGATGAGAGAAAGATATGAGATAGGTGAACAGAAACACATACAACGCAACCACAGAAGAATACAGAATTTATTACAAATGATGATCCCAGCATATAACAAGACCTTTCGAGACGGGAATCCATTTCAGACCGACTTCTTTCCCGAAGAAGATACAACCAAGTCTTACTCGGGATTCGAACCCTCTCGGTTACAAGCCGAGGGTCATAGCCACCATACTGGCTGGGCGACTTATGTTCAAATATCGTCTATTTTTGTAAACTCATCGAGCGTCAAGCTACAACGAAGTCCTGCGTTTAACTTTGATGAAATTTCATTAGTAACCCGAGCTTTAATCACATTATATTGTTCATATAGAAGCTTCATGACATCACTAGGGTTTGGAGGAAAGGAATAACCTTTATCATGTAAGGACTTCCTAATAAAGTCACTTTTTGTTATTGCATTTACCGTGAATCCATCTACACAAACAAGTTTACTTACAATTTCCTCTAGTGTTGCTTTTTTTTCTTTAAGAAAATATGATAATAAGGGTTTCTTTTGTTCAGAAGTAATTCTGATATCATTATGACTATCAATTTTTCTCTTAGTAACTTCAGTATTTTGTGATCCTGAAGAAACGGATTGAGTTGCTTTCGATATATTATGCTAAATTTGTAAATGCCGAAGCAAACCACTTGTTGACCAACCTCTACACTTCAAAATATTGCTACATTTCATGCATTTTGCACTTTCTTCATTTTTATTTTTTATGAAATACAGCCAAACAAAGGACTTCGTAATTGAGACAGACATATTTCAAATGGTTATGTTTAATTTTTATATCTGAAAGAAATATATAAATTGTAAGAAAAATAAGTAGATC
The DNA here is from genome assembly GCA_019973935.1 of Trichonephila clavipes. Classification (NCBI taxonomy): domain Eukaryota; kingdom Metazoa; phylum Arthropoda; class Arachnida; order Araneae; family Nephilidae; genus Trichonephila; species Trichonephila clavipes. Next base: position 97,853 of record BMAU01001524.1, read on the forward strand.
TCAAATATTTGGATGTTTTACATCAACAGAACAATTAATTAATGCAATATATTTTTTATGTTCAGAACAAAACTTGAAACAATATTTTTCGTTTCGGTTCTACTAAATATATATATATATATATATATGTGTGTGTGTGTGTGTGTGTGTGCGACCACCATTTTACAAATCTTTCTATATTGCAAATTTTTTCCTGGAACCTAGAACAGAAAAATATTGAAAGAGGAATCGCTATTTAACAAATTTTCTACATAATGAACTTTTCTTCTGGTTTTAGCGACTTCGTTAAATAGAGGTCCGACTGTATGTGTGTGTATATATATACTAAAATACTATAAATTTAAAGAAGCAAATATCAAATATAGGAGTATAAATATATGCCAAAAGTTAAGTACATATATATCATCAGTTCCAGTTTTTGTTCTGGAAAGACTGTTTCTTTCCCTCAGTTTTCAGTTCAGCCTCAACTGATTAATTTTCAGATTTTTAAACGTTTGAATTTGTATTAAAAATGTGTATATAATATAACTATCAATAAACCTGATAAAGGTTTAGAAAGTAAATAGTGTATCAAATATATTTTCATCCATGCTCCCCGCAAAATTAGTATCATTTTGTGAGGCAAACAGAAATTTTAAAATCTGCCTTTTTACTCAATGAAATTCCCTAGATGTTTTGATAAATAATTTAAAAAGGCAGTTTGTAACGAAATCTACAGAAAAAAGTACTTCGAAGGAATAAATAATTATTCTGAAGAAAGAAATTATTAAAAATTCGAATACAAAAGAATTTGCTTAGTTTATAATAAATAAATGTCACACTATCTTTATATTGCAGATGCTGTTACTGTCTCGATTTTTCATTTCCAACTTTATCATATACACAGAAGAAAAAATCTTTCCCCAAATGAAAAGTTTTTTTTTAATTTTTATTTATTTATTTATTTTGCATTAAAGAAAAAAATTGTGTTGGCATGGAAACAATGTTACAATTCAAGATTTTATAAATTAAAAATCTTGGGGGAAAAATTCACATTTGAAAAATAATTACTAAAATTAACCTTCTTTTACTGACTCATAGGCGTTTGAAAATTAACCAGTCTAAGGTGAATCAATTATTAATTATTAAGGTTGTTACTAAGAGATAAATATTAATAAATACGTGAAAATTCATTTGCTGCTGAAGTGCCGATTATGTGCGTTAAAAATTTTAACTATTGTATTTAAGTATTTTATTTGTACAACCGATTACTTGTTTATGGAATTGTTATATTGTAGTTACATAAATATAAGCAAATATTAAAAATCTGACTCGAAATTTAGGTTTAGAAAAATAAGAAATATCGCGAGATTGTTTATAAAAATATTCTCCCCCCAACAGTTTGTGGGCTCATTCCCTTCTTTAAATTGCTCATTCAATTAAATAGCTCATAATAAAGACAAGTATCCGAAACTTTTTTTTGAAAAAAGATTAAACAAATAATAGTTTTAAGTATTAGTACTTACGTTATCCACTTAAATCAAGATCTTGGAACTTCGATCAGACAGTGCTAATTTGCTACGAAATGTGATTACTTTAAAAAACCAAATACTTCTTGTTAACGAAGCTTGATACAGAGATAGAAATTGATTTGCACAGAACCTCCTACCCACAGCTAGCTGGAAAAATTCTCACCAATCCAACGGAAGCGTTAATCTTTCTCATATTACACACTCTTACCCCACGAACATTCCTTCGTTCAGGAGGTTCGGGGTGAATGATCGCAAATTGTTACAGTAGGGTCAGTTAACGATGTCCGAGGTTGAAATCTACAGTCAAGTCAAAAATAGCTACCTCATAGATAATTGAAGCCTCGTGCGATTCCCGAGAACGAAGTATAATTCCCGGGAATAGAAAAAGTACAGAAATCTTATGATTTCCCGGGAACCCGGGAAAGAAACCCTACTTACAGCCCGTCATAATCACCTCTTTGAGTTACAGTCACTGCTTCCTGTCACTTTTGCGAGAAGTCGACACTTTACAAAATAATAGGTGGCCGCGGTAGCCTAGTGGTCATGGTCACGAACTCGTGGCCGGAGTGTCAAGGGTTTAAATCCTGGTGCCATTGAAGATCCGCAGTACATATGGGACCGTTGCACGTTAAATCTGTAGTGGATAAATGTCCTCTACTTGTTGTGGTGTGGCAGTTAGGAGAAAGCTCACAGGTGTAGTCCTCGTCACTTGACACATGTTCAAAATGACGAGGTCCTTCGCCAAAAGCCCTCGCGTTGCTTTACAGAGCAAAATTCTCGTTCCACAAGAATGGAACCACCCCGTTTTTTCCCTCGTCCCTGGGGACCCGAGTTCTCTCAACAAGAGCAACCTATGGACAACGTGCCAGATTTGTCACTTGGCACGATTATCAGTGGCACTTTATTTAGCTGTATTGAGAGAATACTTACATTTTCTATTTTTTATAAATATACACTGCTGGCCCCACAGAATGCAACTCCCTGAATGCAGCATGCAAACTAGAGTTTCTGATTTTCTGTGAATGTCCGGGAAATCCTAGGAATGTAATTGTTGTTCCTGAGATTCCCGAGAATACATCCAAAAAATTAAAAACAGGGTACTTTAAAATAAAATCAATAATAATTATATAAAATAAGGATACATATAAATTCCAAAATTACTACTTATTTATATGAGCTAAAAAATACAAAAAATATGTAATAAATTGATTATTCATTTTTAAAATAGGATTTCGGAAAGCATAAGCAATTTATACTTTTATCACTCAGCCTAGTTCTAAGCTTTGTAACGAGCAATCTGGCAGCAGAAAATACTCTCTCGGCTTCAACTGACGTTGGAGGAATCGTTTTTAAAGTCTCACATAGTTTTATAATGTTTACTGATGGATTTTCAGTCGACTCGAACAACTGCGTCTCTTGTTTCATGATTTTGTTGAAACTAGTCCTTTTTTTGGTTGGACAAAAAACTTTTGTTTTAGAGTCAATTGCTTTCACTAATTTTTCGTCCAACATCAGGGGTTTTCTTTCAAAATCTTCATGCTCTCTTCTTTGGAGAAAAGAGTTGGATATTGATTCCTCTTCTTCGAGGAAAAACCTTATCCCTCTCTCTCTCATTTGGGCTTGTCTAACCAAATAATTTTTACCAGGCAATCGCGAAATATCGACAGTAACTGCAGCTGCTTCGTATTTTCTCCCAAAATTCAGGTATTGCATTAATTCTATTAAATTAACGTTGCGTATCTCCTTAATTTTTTGTATTAGAGAATATTTGATATTTTTGGCAAATTCTGAATTTTATTCGCTCCAATAAGGAAAGAAAATACTCCTTCTTCAGTTAGCAAATTTGCATTTCGACTGCATAATTTTTCTAAGCCAATTTTTACTGGCTTTAAGCCTGCTGCAATCGTAGTCACAGTTTCAAACTCTACATTGACCATCATTTGTTCTTCTTTTATGTCAATTAAGACTTTTAAAGTTAACTTTATTTCTAAAAATCTTTCGAGCATTGCCAACAATTTATTCCAGCGTGTTTTGGTATCCAAACAAACCCTCTTTTTATTAAACCATCAATTCCCGGGAAATACCGGGAACGAAGAATAATTCCCGGGAAAGAAATCCTAATACAAACCATGGGAAATTTACATCATACGGTGGCGACGATCAAACATGCAAATCATAATAGCGCAGATGCGCATCACGGGCGACCGTAGTCCCGCCCACAAGCGCTATATAAGGGGAGAAAACCGATTGAAGGTTTAAAGTTTTTTTTTTTGAGTGAGCTGTTTACTTATGCCTCGTAGAAGACATCGAGCGTCTTTTGACCCAGTTTCTGAATTCGACCGAAGAAGAATAGTAGCCTATAGGGATTATCCTTCAGAGAAATCGGTCAACGTGTTGGACGAAACCGAGCAGCTCTGATGTGAATCTGTCATTGCTAGATGCAGGAGGAAACGGCTGATCGCACCCACCTCGTTGCACCAATGCCTGTGATAGCAGGCTAATTGGGCGCAAGGCACAGCACAACAGCCGCATCGTTCGACGCCGTTTGCAGCAGAGTGGGCTGCCTGTAAGGCGTCCATTGTTTCGTATACCCTTGGCTGGAAACCACAGGTGCTTGCGCCGCCAATGGTACGATGAACGGTGGACATACAGAACGGAATGGAACGCCATTGTGTTTACTGACGAATCTCGCTTCTTCCTGTAATATTACGATGGTCGGATTTGAGTTTGGAAGCACCGTGGAGAGAGGCTGTTGCGTTATGTATCGCCCCACTGGTCCTGCACCCGGTTTGGGGGAGGTTTCACTGGCGCACCCTTCCAGTACGCATTGCCGGTACACTGACCAGCCAGCGCTACATCTCGAAGGTGTTGGGAGCCCGTGATCTTCCCACACATTCAGCACTTGTCACCGACAATATTCCAACAGGATAATGAGCGACCACACATGACACGCAATATTCAAGTGTTCTTCTTTACCCATCAGATTGAATTGCTTCCTTGGCCTGATTGATCTCCCTATCTATCGCCAATCGAAAACGTGTGGTCCATGCTTGTACAACGACCGAACCGGAATACATATCCAGAGACGGCTCTGGTAGTTTTGCCTCCTCGGACAGAAATGAAAAATGCTTCCCATCTCTTAAAGCAAAAAATTATAATTAAAAAGATGATTTGTTCACGTAGATACACACCCTACAAAACTTGAATAATTTTCGCGAAAACAAAGTGAGCATAGTAATTATATATATTATTTTGTTTTAAAAAATACAAAAATAATTCGAAATTAGGAACATAATTACCTGTTATTGTTTGAAACGAGTAAAATGTAAGAGAAGGAATCTTCCATTTCAGCAGGCCTCTTTGAAAAAGAGTCTACTGATGGTGAGGATCACAAGCGTTTTGTTGGGGTGAAGCGAGTGAACTATTTTTTCTGGCGGAAAGATAACTGAGTGATCCGCCCACGCGCTCTTTTCCCGCTTCACTCCCACGCATTCCTTCTACGGGGTTGACGAGCTGACCGGTCGCTGTGTGCTTTGGGGTCAGACTTGCTGTGTGCAGTATCCGCGATCATTATTTTCGTATTTATATAAATAAATGTGATGTCCCAAGATACCGTACTGGATGTGATTTCACAAAAAGAACAACAAGTGGTAGCAGTCCGTGGTTAATCTGTGTGATGAGTTAGTTGACTTTGTGAACGTTTAAACCTTTCTACCTACAATTGATAAGATAACTATTCCCGATTTAAACGGAACGAACTATTTTATTTGGGAGCTTAAGATGAAAGCTGCCCTTAGCTTAAAGAGATTAGACTCTCTAATCTTAAACGAAAAACCTGAAGACCTTACCCGTAAAGATGAAATGGACTGGATTACGAAAAACTCAGATGCAATAGCATACATTAAGTTATCGCTCTCAGATGAGCAAGCCTTACAGTTCGCGGCGGAAGACAACGCGAGAGTGCTGTGGGATAAAATTAGAGCGACTTACATCGGCGAAGGCGAAGACCGAAAAATTGACGCGGGCAATGAACTAAAAAACGTCAGAATGAAAAATGGAGAAACTGTAGCAGAGATTATATTGCAAGAGCGCGGGGGATTTCGACTAAGTGTCACTCCCTTGGACTGGACGTGTCGCCGAGGGAATTGGTCTACCATACCGTTAGAGGATTAAATGGAAAATTCTCCAAAGTGCGCGATATTCTGAAAACACAGAGGAAAAAGCATGGACGAAATATTACAAATTTTAAGGGAAGAAGAAGCAACTTTAAACTTGCCAATTAAAACTCGCATGGATGGAATTAATCCCGAAGCATTTTATTGTAAGAGAAAAAATGAAAAGCAAACGAGACTGTGTTATATTTGCAGAAAATCAAATCATCTAGCTAAGGACTGTTATTATAGAAACAAGAACTCTCCAAGTACAGGCCAAAGAAACTATTCGTCTAGAAATGGACACGTATTTACAGCTTCCCATCGAGAAGAAAAACTTTGTGACAATATCTGGATTCTGGATAGTGGTGCATCCTGTCATATGGCTAAAGAATCTGTGTGGTTCAAAAATATTAGTTATGACATTTACTTAGCCGATAAAAATTCTAAAATGATGAGCCAAGGAACTGGAAACGTTTCAGCTAAAACTGTGAGTACAAAACATTGTAATTCTATTAATCTAACAATTACAGATATCAGTTATGTTCCTCAATTAAGATGTAATTTACTGTCTGTAACATGTTTAATGGATAAAGGTTGTAAGATTAAATCAGAAAATAATTGTGTATTGATATATGATAAAAATGATAAGTTAATAACTAAAGCATTTAAAAATAATGGTAGATTAGAAATTAAATTAGAACCTATGTATAATTCTGAGTGTTATATTTCTGACCAATCTACTAATAATTATGAAATTTGGCATAACAGGTTATGTCATTTAAATTGTAAATATTTGCTTTTAAAATGAAAGATTATATTGATAATGTAAATAATTTCACGTGTGAAACTTGTGATATAAGTAAAGTAACCAGAAAAACTCATCATAGTATTGATATAAGTCAAAGTTCACAAATTCTTGATTTGCTCCATGCCGACCTGTGTGGTCCAATTAATATCGAATCGTATGGTGGTGCAAAATATTTTATGGTAATTGTAGATGATTTTTCTGGCATGTACTTTACTTATTTCTTAAAAAATAAATATGAAGTGTTTGATATATTTTCTCAATTTAAAGCCAAATATGAAAATTTAACTGATAAAAGGATTAAAAAGATAAGAACTCATAATGGGTTAGAATTTGTAAATGAACAACTAGATACTTACCTGGCTAATTCAGGAATATTTCATGAAAAAACTATTCCATACAATAGTGAATCAAATGGCAAGGCAGAAAGAGCCAACCGTGTTCTTCTAGAAAGTGCTAGATCTGTATTATATGAAAAGAAACTTCCTTTAAAATTTTGGGCTGAAGCTATTAATTGTAGTACTCAAGTATCTAATGTTACACCACGAAAAGGGAAAGAAAAAATCCCATTAGAAATTTGGACAGGTAATAAACCGAAATTACATTATCTCAAAAAATTTGGCTGTGTGGCCTATTTTCACGTTCCGAAAGTATTGAGAAATAAATTTGAAGTTCCAGGAAGACGTGGAATTATCCTAGGATATGCTAGAGAAAGGAGGGGATATCGAATTTATGATAATAAAAATCAAAAAGTAATTGAGGAGAGATCAGTTAAATTTAATGAATATTTAAAAGGTAGTAATTATTTAGGTGAGATAGAAAATGAAACATGGGATATTGACTCGTTTTTTGAAGTCTCTCCCGAAAGAAACGAAATTAATCAAAATACAAAGAATGGAGTGTTGTATAATTTTGATATAAATAATGGACCTGGAGCAATTGAGAATGATAACCCAATTCCCCTTCAGACCACGTCATCATCTCGGACAGGCAGAATCCAAATTCCAGTACTTGAATTGAATGATGTGCAAAATCAAATCCCTGTTAGAAGATCGGAAAGACTAAAATCTAAGCTGATATCTGTCCATTTGGTGAATAATGTACCAAACTCTTATTTTGAGGCAGAAAATAGTGCTAATTGGAAAAATTGGAAATTAGCAATGGAGAATGAATTAGATTCGTTAGATAAACATAAAATTTGGGAAATTGTACAAAAACCGGCGAAATCAAAATTAATAAAAACTAAATGGGTATATAGCTTAAAACAAGATGATGCTGGGAAAAATATAAAATACAAAGCAAGGCTTGTAGCAGCTGGTTTTAATCAAATTTAAAACATAGATTATTCAGAGTCGTATTCACCAGTTGTAAATATTGAATCTTTTCGATTGTTAATTGCACTTGCAGCTAAATTAAAGTTAAATGTTAATTTCTTTGATGTAAAAACTGCATACTCATATGGTGATTTAGAAGAGACGGTGTATGTGTTACCCCCTCCTGGTTATGAAAAATTAATTGGAGATGATAAAGTTCGTAAATTGAAAAAGAGTATTTATGGTTCACCACAGTCTGGTAGAAACTGGTATATGAAAATAAAGGGTGTGTGAATTAGAAAATTTTGGTTTAAAACAATTAGCTTCTGATAATTGTGTTTTTATTAAATCTGTTAATCAAAGTGTTCTTATATTATGTATGTATGTAGATGATTTAGCTATTTTTTGTAACAATGATAAAATGTATGAAGATATTGTTAGTAAGATTAAAAATGTATTTGAAGTGGTTGAAAACAAAACTAATAAGTTTTTAGGCATGGAAATTGAAAAATGTGAAAATGGTATTTATTTATCCCAGTGTGACTACATTAATTCATTATTAGTCAAACATAATTTAGAAAATTGTAAAAGTGTGAAAACTCCAATTGTGAAGGGGGAAGACAAAATTTTTCCCTCTACAAATGAATTTATTGATATTACTATGTATCAGGAATTAATTGGTGAACTTTTATATTTAGCTAATAGAACTCGACCTGATATTTCTTTTGTAATGTCTTATTTATCCCAATTTAATCATAATCCAGAGAAGAGACATTACAATTTGGCTAAACGAGTGTTAAGATATTTGATGAGCTCAAAAGATAAAAAATTGTTTTATGAAAATGAATTTATATATATAGTATTTTAAATGCTAGTTCAGATGCTAGTTGGGGAAATGCAGAAAATGGAACATCATTTTCTGGAGGTGTAGTTTTACTAGATAATTCATTAATTTTATGGAAATGTCGTAAACAAAAGAGTGTTAGTTTATCCACATGTGAAGCAGAGTTATTTTCTATTTCTGAAATTTGTAAAAATATAATTTGGACTGTAAATTTGTTAACTGAATTAAAATGTGAGCAATTTATAAATAATGCTGTAACTTTAAATTCAGATAGCCAAGCAGCAATTCAGTGGATTAAGGTTACCCGTTCTTTTCAAATAAATCAAGGCATATGAACTTGCGTTTTCATTTTATAAAGGATTTAATTGAAGATACTGTATTTATAAATTAGAATATGTCCAAACAGAATTTTTAATTGCAGATTTCCTTACGAAAGCCATGAATGTAGAAAAGTTGGAATATTCAATGCAAAAAATTGCATTACTCTCTTGATTTTATGTCACTGTTTTTATTGTTATATTTTATGTGTATTGTGTATATGTCTATAATGTTTGTATTGTTTGAAAAAAAAATGTATCACTCGCAGGAGGGGTATGTTGGGGTGAAGCGAGTGAACTATTTTTTCTGGCGGAAGGATAACTGAGTGATCCGCCCACGTGCTCTTTTTCCCACTTCACTCCCACGCATTCCTTCTACGGGGTTGACGAGCTGACCGGTCACTGTGTGCTTTTGGGTCAGACTTGCTGTTTCTTTCATCAATTTCCGATTCACAGGCCGTTGCACCAATGTTATTATCATCGGTGGTTCAGTTAATCAGTGGTAGAATGCTTTTATATTAATCAACGCTCATATCATCACAATCATTAGACTCAATTAAATTCAATAAATCATCGAAGACAAGTGTAAGATTAAATAATAAGTTTAAAAATATGGAGTGCGTCTGCACTCGGTCACGTTCACAAGATCTCTGGTGTCAACAAAGCATGTTTTTACAAGCAGCGCCCTCTATACTGAGGGGGGTTCTACCACTTACTGTATGCAGTATCCGCGATCATTATTTTCGTATTTATATAAATAAATGTGATGTCCCAAGGTACCGTAGGGGATGTGATTTCACAAAAAGAACAACACGTTTATTTTAACATATAGTAACTACACTCGGGACAAAAATAAAACATTTCATGTGGCTTTCTATCTACCAGAAACTTTGTGAAGATCCCCTTGGATCTCACTTTGAGAACGAGAATGATTTTGAGTCAAATGAGAACCAGTAGCCATTTTTATAAATAACTTTCTTTATTTGGTTATCTTTCCCAAATAGAATCAAAGACTTTTAATAACAACTAAATGAAATTAGCTTTATGAGGTTTAAAAGGGACTTTCCTTTATATTAACTTAAATATTTAATGATCCAATTAATTAACAATTAGAATATCGATCACGCAGAGATTACCGCGATAAGAGATCCCAGAACTATATTCAATAATATTCCTATTGAACATTTAACTTTAATCTCACTCCTAATATAAAACTTTAATGAGACTTTAATTATAAATCAATATTTACCACACTGCATCTCAGCTCTTCCTGAGATTTATCCACCTAGAAATCTTCAATAATAAATCTCTAACTTCACCATTATACCTTCCTGCTTCAATCTCTCTCTCCTACTGCTTTTTGCTTTACTATTCCGTTTGACTTAAATACTTTATCTAATCTGCATAATAAGGAATCCCTGTTCTCTTTTTGGAGCTGATTGGAAATAGGTAGGGGAATTAAATTTCTCTAAAAAGGACGTTTCAGAAGGTTAGTGATAAAGTTCCGTATAGATTTGTCACAACTTTAATTACTCCTGTTCCCCTTTGGATAGCTGAAACCAGACATCGTGTGGGTGAAAGAAATGTCCGATGCGATCCCACTCCAGGCTGGGGAAAAATTACTAGTGAAAGGTATGTAAACATTTCCAGTTTCATGATTTAACATGTACTCCCGCCTCGAACCCTTCAAGTTTCAATAGAAAAGAAAACTGTCACTAAACATACAGAGTACAAAATAAGGAAGTAAGATATGTTAAATAAAATACCAATTCAGAAGATATATACAAATTTTTGTAACAAAAAAGAAATTCCTCAAATTCGATTCGCCTTGGGCAAGGGTCCGGTTTGTCCGGTCCTAGAGTCGCCGCTGACAATACTCACTGCTACACCAGATCAACTTTTGCAATATGTGGAAACCGCATGGATTGCTGTACCCCAAGGATACATCCAAAGCCTGTTTGATTCTATGCCGAGACTTGTTTCAGCGATTATAGCCAACAATAGGGGCTACACCAACTATGCATTTTGTCATCATCCACACGTCACAACATGATACCTGCCAAATCAATTTCGCTGTGATATCTCTGATCCTTCTCGGGGTTGCATTTTCTGTATTCAGCAGTGAATGTTTATATATATATAAGATTTATATAATACATAATACATGTGTGTACAATTTTAATTTTTTGACTTGGGTGTTGAAGTGATAGGGGCTTATTTTATGTGCTTATTTCTATGTTAATAAATAAATGATGATTATTAATGTAGAATAAATCTATATTTTTGACTTGTATTCCTTAACTCGGCAGGGATTGTTTGAAATATTTCCTACTCTGTGATACCCTGAAGCATGTAGGCAGATTGGTTTGGCATACCACAGCTGAAAGGTTGCCGACACTTTAAGCGACAGAATTAGTCTTCCGGAAAGAGACCAACGCGAGAGAGGATATTTCAGAGCAGCATTTATTTAAAATAAAATTGTGTTTTCGTTTTTTCCCCTTTTTGCTAGTAATATTTAAAAATTATTTTTGTTACATTTTTTGTTTAAAAATTACCGTTGTTTGCAATCGATATATGAAGTTTGAAGGCATTAACTTAATAATGAAGTCCGAAAAAAACTTTTTTTCCATGTGTAGAACGATATTATCCGTAATCCGTACAAAGATTCATAAAATATCTTAAAAATTACGGGTTTTTTTAAAAAAAATTGTGTTTTTCTTTTTTTCCCTTTTTGCAAGAAATATTTAAGCATTATTTTATTTAAAGTTTTTTGTTTCCCAAGCAACGCTGAGCTAAACGGAGGAGCTGGGGGGGAAGTTATTTTGAAAAAAAGTATTAGAAGTGCTGATTTTGTGAAGGAAAGGGAAAATTTATAAAATTAGAAAAAGCCCGTGCAATGCCGGGCGATGCAACTAGTTGTTGTATGAATTACTATACTTTTAATAATGCACCCTATTTGCTAACTAAACACTTTTAAACTCTTGACAATATTACTTCATCATTTCACTGTAAGAGGTTAGGGATTTGATCAAATCACTTACTTTTCTTAGGGAAATTACCTTACAGAGTTCTTATTTTAACATCTTGCGTAACATTTATTCATTTCCCTGCGACATATGCATTCTGGTAGTATGTGGTAGTTTTTTAAAAGTTCTGTAAATCTTGGATTTTTTCAAAAACTTAAAATATGTTGGACCTCTCAGATTTTCAAAGAGACCCCAAATTGTAGGAGGCCGTCTAGCTGGAGAAAGTGGGAAAGAAACATCCCAACTTTTAGACGTTTCTAGAGGTATGGTGTCTAAAGTCATGACAGCATATACACAGCGCGACAAGACAAGCTCGGCAAAGTAAAATGCTGGACGGAGAGAGAAGCTCAGTGAAAGAGACCGATGGATATTGAAGCAGATTGTCATGTTTAAAAAGCGAATAGCTGCAGCAAAAGTGACTGCAGTGCTCAATTAGCATTTGGATTCTCCAGTGTCAATGATTGCAGTTAGAAGGCCCCTTTATGAACGGATCATTTACGGCAGAGCAACAATTCCCAAACCTCTTGTCGCAGATGTTAATGCCGAAACGTCGTCGACAGTGGTATCACTCAGTCACCCTTGTCGATTGATAAGTAATGTAGTCTGATGAATCATCTTTCCCATTTTTCCCTTCTATAGAACTGGTGCATGTTTGGATGCAAACTGCACAAGCGGATGATCATGATTGTCTCATTCCAACTATCAAGCATGGATGTGGATTTGTCATGATATGGGCAGCCGTGTCGTGGTTTTCTGCTGGACCGATCGTAACTCTGAAAGGAAAGATCACTAAGGAGAAGTACAGAGAAATTCTGGCTGACCAGATTCTTCCTATGATGCAAACTTTGTTTCCTGCAGAAGATGGAATTTTCCTGGATGATAATACCAATCATGGTTTGATGAACACGTGGTTGACCTCTACCTTGGCCCGCACAGTCACCCGACCTCAATATAATTGAACTGTTATGGTCTATTTTAGAGCATTCAATTTAGAATCTAAATCTTCTACTGGTATCTCTCCCAGAACTTTTACAATATCTTCATAAGGATTGCTACAATATTCCTCTTAACACTATTCGTCACTTGTATGTATCGATTTCTTGGCGAATCCATGCTGTGTTATACGCCAAAGGCGGCTCCACACCATACTTTATTACACATATATACTGCATACATACGGGATTCTTTATAAATCTAAGATGTTTTGTAGATAAAGGAGAAAAGCGATTCACTCCCTCATCATGAGATCTCCGGAACTGTTAAACCTAATGACTTGAAATTCGGGGGACATGTTCCTTTCATGGAGTAGAGATCCGCTAAGAACGGATTTGGGAAAATTGACCTTCAAGGGGCTTTGTGAAGGCTTAAAGACCGTTATAGATAAATATTCCCGTTTTTGAACTATTACTCCTAAACTAAATTCAGTGGCGCAACAGCCCATGAGGACCAAGGCCATCTTGTGCTCATATCAGCTTACATGAGGTAAACAAAGTGGTATCAATGGGTTTTGTTGTGCATTTCATAGCGTTTAGTTAACTCATAAAATTTTTTTATTAGGGTAATAATTAATATAATATTTTAAAAATAATTTGTATCTTGTGTAACACATTTTATAATTTTTTCTGGGCTTTTTCCTTCAGAATTACTTTTCTATAAGTTTCAATATATTTATACAAAGAAATAAGAAATTTCATATAATTTTTGAAATTTTATTTATGATTTCCTTTCAATAAAACGGTTTATTTTCGTCACAGAGAGTTAATCATGGCATACAATGAAAAGGTACAATGCAATGAAACAAACGAGAAATTTTGAATCTTTTTTTCTGTATGTTAAGTCCACATTAATGTTTATTAAAAATAGTATTTTATACACACAAAAAGATTACGGTTATTTTTATACAGAAATGTAAAGGAGTACAGTACAGGAAATAAAATCTTTGTGATTACTTGTGAAGGCTATTATCAGTTTTAGTTTCCAGATTTTCCTTTTATTGCGATTCGAATTCATATTTCATTCCGTCCAAAAACAGAATATTTATTAATGGAAATAACTTGTGAGAGGATTTTAATCTCAAAATACAGTGCAATATATCTCTTCGAATCCGTATAATTTTCTCGTGTTTGTAAACAGTTTTCCATTGTTGCAGAACTGCAGTTTTGCTGATTAGTGTTCCATTTTTTTAAAGAAAAAACGTTTTGTTAAATTGCTAACTTTTCTACCTGTACTATTTTATTTTTTGTTCCCGTTCACCAAAATTTCTCAAGACGTTTTTTCTTTTCTAAGCATGAAAAACAAGGATGATTTTTTGAATCAAACAATCAACGACTTGTTGCCACACATTATTCTGACTCTTTAAACTGAAGTATTCGAAATACCTCTTGCAAATGGGTACTTAATGCATATCTCTTTTTTCAATATTTGAAGTAAAACTGAAGATCGGTAAAAATATGAATGAAATCTTTGCAGTGATGTCAAAGTATTGCATGTAGTCACATCTAAACATCCGTAACATGTAAACTTTTTCCGTCTCTTAAGAAAGTTCTTGCAAGTGTGTTTAAGAACTCAGGATATTCTGTTCATATTTACATTAAAAAATCAGGGCATACGTTGCTTTTAATCATACCGTGTCGTCACACATAAAATATTAGTTACTTTTTTTTTTTGCAGGAATCTCATTCAGACTTGAAACTATTTTTATTAAGAAATGCTTTTATTGCCCAAATGTAGTTCAGTATATAGTCCTCTTGTCAATATTTGCTTTAAGGTTTTATTAAATAGTTTTCAGGTATATTACCCTTACTAATATATTGGTGGAATTTAATACATCTCGACAGATCTCTTATATTGTATTCTGATTTATTTTGTGAAAACTTGCTTTATATTCTTTCATTTCAAAATCCTTTCCTTGTCATATCATGCTTTAGCAGATTATAAATATGCAGGTTACTTCATTTTAGTTTGACCTTTCTCAATGAAAAAGTGAAACCTTTTTAAATTAATCCGTGAAAGAGTGTAGGTGATAAGGTCTTATTAGCAAATTCAACAACAGTTGTTATATCTAAGATATACAGTTGAAAGAACAGTTGATATGATAAAAAGTTTGAATCCAAACAGCCATTGAAGTGCAGTACTGTAAGTACACTTGGGGGCTTCCAGGCAGTAACTCATATGACTTAACTTGTAGTCCAAACAGCCACTGACGTGACATGTTATGTAAATAGATGCTGGAGGGCATGGCCACAGCTGCTGGTTGGCTAAATTCTGCGTCCAAACAGCATCTGGAGAAATCGAATGAAAAGAACTCCAACTGACTTCTAAAAAGAAAGCATTTTAGTAAATAAATAGTTCTCTCTCTCTTTTTTAATTCGTAAGTATACAAAAATAATAAATTGAATCAATGCCACGTGATATAAATTAAAATTATAGAGCATTCAAAAAATAACTTTTAATATTTAACTTTGCCAGAAAAATGTAAAAAAAAAAACAAAAAAAAAAAAAAAAACCGCCATGGGCTGAAAAATTTAAGTGTCCAATTTTGATATTTTTGAGAAATAATCCATGCTTTCATATATGCTAGAAATGCGTTTACTTATTTATAACTTTTTTTCGTTTTTTCTTATTTAAATAAAATCTCCTTTCATTTCGCAACATTATTATATATTTTTAAAATATTTTTACTATTTCATTGGGTAAATTTTGGCAAAGATGTTCTCGAATATTTATTATGTTCCGATTTTAATAGTTTCTGGGTCGTGTATTCATTTCACCAGCTAACAATAAAAATTCTGAAATAATTTTAGATAGATGTTCTTTACTTACATCTTCGATGGTATCTTTCTGTGTGGTCAATGTCATCAGGGAAGAGGGAAGGGAGCCTAATCAAAATAGGGGAGGGGGCGCCCGTGGGGTACTTCTCACCCCCACACCTATTTTGTGCACCTTGACATCGAAGCCCCTTTTGAGTGGGGCTTCGGTAGGCACAATCAAAGTGAAGGGGGAAAGAAGTTATTTTAACGTAAAATTAAAAAAAAAAGGATCCAAAGAATGATTACAAACAAATTATAAGATAAATAAAAGAGGAATTAAAAGTGTTTTGTGATCGGAAAAGTTTTCAATATTTTCCTGACATTAAAAATATATTTATTTTATTTTCTTTTTCATTTGATTCGTGATGTGTGAAATAGTGATATAAAATCACAGACATTATTGACATTATTTATATTCATATTTTTTAAGGCGCTTCGCATTTTGCTTAAATAAATATTGTCCCATTTGGGATATAATTCATTTTTTTTCGTTTTCGAATGTAAAAAAGTAAGTGCAAGGTATTATTTAAGTGTTTGAGCGCGACCGTTCGAAAATTGCGATTTGTTTCTCATTAAATATAAGAGCAAAACGAAATTTTAAAATTTTATAAATTTAGTATCGTGTGTTTTTAGTTCTTGCTTTAAGACAACTCTTGAAAGATAAGTATTAACCTCCCCGAAAAAAGAAAAAAAAGTGAAATAAGACCTAAAAAAAGAAAAAGATTTCTATTTGAGTAACGTGAATGGAAAATGAGGAAATGTCCTAACCTGCTGAATCAACATCCTTAAATAATTGCTGAAATGATCCTCAGTTCTAATTTATTAAATATCTTTCTTGAATAAAATTTCTGAAACCTTTTCTTTTAGTTTTCGTCATGCCTTATCATGACTGTTAAATCAGGAATTACTATTATTTTCGAAATTTTTCTGATAGAAATCGTTAAAATTGTGTGTGACTCTGTTAGAATCCCCTTCCCCTCCTCTCGCTCTCTTAATGTGAAAAAGAACGGATTGAAATTTAATAGAAAACGGTGAATATTTTACTTACAGAAATCGTGGGCTCCGATTTGACTTCCTCGGAAGCGGATCCAGGTTCATCCTCGAATTCCTGGTAGGGAATGGATGAACCGCGAAAGCCCCTGAAAGAAAACAAGTTATTTATGTCAAAATTTTTTACTGATATATATTCTATATTATGTAGTTCTGATTTCTACGAGATCTATCTATTACCTAAATGGTTCATTTATTCACTTTAAAATCTTATTTGTAATAACAGCGGCACAGCTTTTAATTTCATTTCCATTCTAAAGAATATTTTTAAAAAAAGATGCAATACTTTCCATTTTTTTCCTTTTCTATTCTAATTTTAAGGTCTAAGAGTTTCAATTTCGGTCTTGGAAGTAGTGCTTCTAATTATAAAACCCCTCTGAGTTACAAATTTAATGGTCATTGTATTCGATCACCACACTAAGAGTTTTTGTTTTATTTCACTAAATATTTTTGTGCAGCATTTAATTCTGAAAATATTATCATGAGCGTTACTAAAAACTTTAATTTACGTCTGTAAATTTCTCCTCTTAATTTGTCTATTAACACATTTTTTTTTAGAATAAGTTCCGTGGATTAAACATCAGTTAAATAAAAGTTTATCATCATAAAAGTTTCTTATTGTGAAGCGGATTTTTTAATTCTATTTAAAAATACTGAGAACAATTTTCGCAATTTTATGGTAATTGCTTTCAAAAATGAGTTTGGAAATTATCATTATATCCTTCAGAGTTTAAGAGCTTATTCTACGTTGCAAAAGCACAAGAAGTAGAACTATTTTTCGATCTTGCTTTGTTTTTTTTTATATTGAGAAATAAAGCTATTCCTTCAGTATAAATGAGTGGTCGTGGCATCCTAGTGGTCAAGTTAGCAAACTCATGGCTAGCGTATTATGAGTTCAAGCTTAGTACTACTGAAGACAAGCCGTTGTAACGTCGTGAGTAGCTATCCATCAATAAACAAATCTTTACAGCTTAATATACAAATAAAAGCAAACTTTATTTGCTAACTATTTGTAAATGAAGTAATATAAATCCAGATTAAATGCCAAGCCGGTGTGGTCAGTTCATATACTCATTCTCAACGCCACCGGCGTTCATCGTCTTTTTCACTCTCTCTCGGGGATTTTTTTTCTCCGGTCTTTTTCTCTTTCTCTCTCTCTCCGGGTCTCTTCTCTCTTACTCTCTCTCTCCAGGTTTTTTTCCGGTCTTTTCCTCCCCGTGTCCTCAAAAACAACCCTTTTTAAACAACAGGGGTGTGTTCACAACACGCCCCTCGCTCCTTCTTATTCGCAGGTCAACAAAGTCTCTCTTGACCTCCCTCGTCCTATTGGCGCATAACACGCCAAAACACACCCGAGCCGTCTGGTGCAAGGCGCCATAGTTCCTTGTCCACAGCTGGACACACTGGCCCATCACGCCACCTGTTTCTAGCATCCACTTCAAACAACACTAGAAAAAGACAATATGGTTATTTTTAAGATAGGCTTCGCCTATTGTCCATGGGGCCATTTTAATGGCCCCATGGCCACGTGCACTGGTCATTCCACAGCTGGTTGATCGTAAAACATTCAGGGACAATCGATGGGTGAGGCACTTGTCCGTGACCAGCTGATGAAACCATAAAATCTATTGTGAATCGGAAGATGGGAATTTTCTCTCATCGAAGATGTCACAACTCACTCCTTCCCCCTAAAAAAAGTCCATTTCACGGGACTGCTCTGGTCCTAGTTGGATTCAGTTCTTAGAAATCACACACATAAAGATCGTCCCATCAATGAGATTGATCAGGGCAGCAATCCCGGTATTAAACACAACCAAAAAAATTACATAATACATGAATCAAATTTCAAAAAAAAAAAAAATGTACACTTCACACAATTAGATCTTAATATCCGAATCTGGGATTCTTTTTCTCAAAGTTACATTTCACCTTTAAATTATAATTTTTAAATAAAATGCGTCAAATGCCAATCTCTTACTAACCATCTACATTTAATCGCGCATGACTACAGAAGTAAACATCTGTTGGCTTACGGTTGACTAAGAGACATCAGAGATTGTCACTAACATCTATTTTCTTCCACAATGTACACAGATACACATACACACATATAAATAAAACAGTAATTTAAATATACATAATAATTAATAGAAAAATCTACAAACTACTTATTCCAATCTACTTAGGCCGTCCGCGTTTCCATGGAGCCTCCCAGGTTTGTGTTTGATTTCAAAATTAAACGGCTGTAAACTCAACGCCCATCTTTGTAACCTAGGATTAGTACTCCCCATCTTGTTTAGGTACCTTAAGGGGTTGTGGTCGGTTTCTATAATAAATTTTTGCCCGTCTAAATAATGCTTTAATCGCTTTAGACCAAAAATTATCGCAGCTAATTCCCTTTCCACCGTGCTGTAGTTTCGCTCCGCCTTAGAAAATTTTTTGCTTAGGAAAACGATGGGGTGTTCTTCCCCTTCTATTCTTTGCGATAAAACAACCCCAGCACCCACCTCACTCGCGTCCGTTTGCAGGATAAAATCCGTGGCAAAATCTGGGGCAAACAATATGGGTTGGGTGACGAGCTTGGCTTTTAGCTCCTCGAACGCTTTCCCACATTTCTCATCCCAAGTGATCTTCTCTTTCTTAATTTTCTCTTTCAGTGCGTCGGTCAAGGGTGAAGCTATTGTGCTGTAATTTGGGATATAATGAGAGTAGTACCCCACTAGACCGAGAAAGGATCGTACGTGTGTTTTAGTGGTGGGCCGCGGGAAATCTGCTATAGCTTCTATCTTCAAATCACTCGGAAACCTAATCCCTGAACCAATTCGATGCCCTAGAAATAAGACTTCCTCTTGAGCAAACTTACATTTAGAGGGTTTCACTTTAAGCCCCGCCTTTCTCAATCTTCCTAAAACTATGTCGATATGCTTTACGTGATCTTTCCACCCTTGGGAAAAAATGGCTATATCGTCTATGTACGGCAATGCAAACTGCTCCAACCCCTCTAAAACTTGGGCCATCAATTTGCAAAAATAATAGGGCGCACATACTAACCCGAACATCATTTTCTTGGGGATATAGCTGCCAAATGGAGTAACGAAAGCTGCGTATCTCTGAGCTCTCGGCGTGAGCGGAATCTGAAAGTAACCTTTCGACAAATCCATCACCGTTACATAGGGAGCAGCACTCACTTTTTCTAC
The DNA here is from genome assembly GCA_019973935.1 of Trichonephila clavipes. Taxonomy (NCBI): domain Eukaryota; kingdom Metazoa; phylum Arthropoda; class Arachnida; order Araneae; family Nephilidae; genus Trichonephila; species Trichonephila clavipes. Next base: position 117,879 of record BMAU01001524.1, read on the forward strand.
TATCTCTTCCATATTTGGCAAAGGGAAAAATTCAGCTCGAGTTATCTCGTTCAATCGACGATAATCAACACAAGGACGAGGGTCTTTATTTGGGCTTTCTACTAAAATAAGGGGCGAAGTGTAATCGGACTGTCCTATCTCTATTACACCCAGTTCCAACAAACGTTTAATTTCTTCTCGCAATATGTTAATTTGTCTCGGAGACATCCGATAAGGTTTTGTTTTAATGGGCTTGTCCGAGATCAATTCAATATACATTCGCATCAAGTGAGTCGTCCCAGGGTCTGGGGAAAACACGTCTTTATTTTTAGTAATGACTTGTTTTAATTCGTCGATCTGAGAGGGGGATAAGTTGCAGTTGACTTTCCCGCAATATTTCGTGATAGTCAAACTTCGTGCATTGTTTATCTGGATAAGGAATTTCCGCATCTCCCTCTATGTCATCCGAGACTTCTTCTACAACCAGGCTTACCAGCTCGGGTCTCCGATGATACGGATTTAGTAAGTTTACGTGATAGATAGTACTACGGTCCCTTCTTCCTGGTAGATCTATCACATAATTTGTATCCGAAATTCTACTAAGTACCTTTCCCGGCCCTATCCAATTTACCTCAAGTTTATTTTGTTTAGAGGTAACTAACACCATTACCAGATCCCCTTCCACAAATTTCCGTTCCACGACATCGCGATCGTACCACGTTTTCCTTTTAAGTTGGCATTCTTTCATCCTAGTGATCGCAATATCTTGGCAACGTTTGTGTCTATTATTTAACTGCAATATATATTCCACTACCGATTGACTCGTGTTTCCCTCCTCCATCCATTCCTCGTAAACTAACGTTTGGGGTGTTCTCAAATTCTTTCCCATGACCAACTCGGTGGGACTGAAACCTGTACTCTCGTGCGCAACCGTTCTGAGAGAGAATAATGCCAAAGGAAGAACCCCCTCCCAATCTTCTCCCGATTCCACGCACAAAGCCTTAATTACGCGCTTGATGGTTCTATGCACTCGCTCCACTGCATTGCTTTGGGGGTGGCTGACTGATGACCTCGTCACTTTGATGCCGAACTTATTGAAAAAGGTGGTGGTCAATTCACTAGTGAAAGAAGTCCCCAGGTCGGATTGTATTTCGCGTGGGAATCCTACCCTAGAAAAGATACTCAAGAGGGCGTCTACTACGTTCGGGGAAGTAATACTCTCCACCGGTATAGCTTCCGGGTACTTAGCGGCTACACAAATTGACGTAATCAGATATCTGTTTTGCTTTGTTGAGACAGGGAGAGGTCCCACAGCATCTATATTGATTTTAGAGAATACCTCCGAAATAATCGGCACTAATTTCAGGGGTGCTTTCGCCTTATCTCTCGGTTTCCCTACTCGTTAACACGAATCGCAAGTTTTGACGAACTCCTCCACGTCTCTGTACACGTTCGGCCAAAAAAATGCCTTAGAATTCTATCTTTGGTTTTCGTCACCCCCAGATGCCCCCTATTTCGTCATGGCTAAGTTTGTTAATGTCAAGTCTAAACTTTATGGGTACGCATAGCTGTCTGACCTCCTCCCCTCGCTTAGTTTTCGCGACTCTAACTAATTTCCCCCTGATGACCCTAAATTCTTTGTCTATTCCTGTTTGGGCCTTATCCCATAATGGTTTTAGATCGGGGCATTTTCTTTGTTCCTCTTTAAATTCAACACCATTCACTTTCGCCAAACTCTTTCCCCCTTCTCCTTCAAAAGCGGGAATGATAAAGCTATCGTCTTCCCCTCCCTCGGACGGGGGAATCCGTAAGTTCAAACTCCGCTTCGTTCGCCTCTTTTTCTTTCTCGGGGGAAAATCTTTTTTGTTTACTTCTAGTCACCACTGCGTTAACCAAGTGCACCCCCTGTTCGTTTGACTCCAGCAGTTAAGCTGTTCGGTTTCCCAATAAATATAGATCATTGTCACTACTATCCTGTTTTATTGCAGCCTTGGTATAAAACTCTCCTTTCTTCGTTTTGATTTTAATTTTAGCCAGAAGCAAACAGTGGCAAATCTCATCTAACGGGCTTTTCAACCAAACGTATTCACCTAGGAGGTCATCTTCATTAATCCAGCTCCGCGAACAGACGTCTATGGATGACCCCGAATCTCTTAGACATACGCGATCAATGCCATTTATTTCCATGTTCATTTTGAATTTTTTAAATGGGTCGTAATTCCCGGTATTTAAAGTTAAATTAGCTACCGTTTCGAAATTATTTTTCCTTAATCTAGGGCACACTGTCTTTATGTGCCCTGTCTCATTGCAGTAGTAGCATATTATGGGCTTCCTCTTCTCAAATTGATTATCCCCCGCCCTGGGGCACTCCCTCCTAATTTGAGAACTCCCCTGGCTTACCTCATGCTTATAAGGATCCCTGTTCAAGGGCCCGATATTTTTACTCTTACCAAATATTTCAAATAATTTACTCAAATATTTCAAAAAATAAATTAATGTCTGCATTTTTTGCATCAAATTTAGGCGCCAAGTCTTTTAAATTAACACGTCTATTTACCCCTTGCCCTTCTAAATCGGCAGACGATACACTAACCGTCTCAGTGGCGTTAGACAATCTTAACCGCTCCAACTCATATTCTCTAGTTTCCTGCCTTTCCTTCAATTCCCTAGCCTCCTGCCTTTCCTTCAATTCCCTAGCCTCCTGCCTTTCCTTCAATTCCCTAGCCTCCTGCCTTTCCTTCAATTCCCTAGCCTCCCGTTTTTCCGCCAAGATACCCTCCAACAAACTTTTAACCGACTCTTCGTCATAGTATTTACTTTGACCGATTCTCTTCTTAAATTCTATCTTGGGTAAAGTAATATCAATTTCTACCCTTAATTCCTTCGCAACTTCTAACAATACGTCTTTTCTTTCTCTTAAGAGAAACGCCATAATGCACTAATACACACAAAATCAAATCTAAACTTAATCCTTACAAAAATTATACACAGACTCAAGGTAACCTAACAATACACTAGACCCAGACTTAACTATATTTTAACCAAAATTATACTCATAACTAGCATAACTAACAGTACCCTAGACTGAGACTTAATTATATTTCACAAAATTATAAAAATACTCAGAGTAACCTGACAATACACTACGCAAAAACTGTGCTAACGAAACAAATATACTACTGTATACTACGACCTAACTCAATAAACAAACATACATACAAACATAGCAAATCAATACACTGCAAACAAACTTAATAATTTCTGTAGTCTCTCAGTCTATACTTTTAACTTTATCTAGCATTATTTTCCTTACAAAATTTTACATTAACTAAAAATAATGTTTTGCTGCCCCGATACGATACTCAAAGAAAAAGACTGACCTTAACATTGCAGGTGAAAACACTGGAAACCTCTTCCTTATCCTTCTCCGGGAAAAAACGGAAGGCAGGCACTTCGCGGGCACTCTTCACAAGCAGGAACGGGAGACACTTGCATCTAGCACTTCTCACAGCTGGGAAATCCAGGAATTAGGGGTCATTAAACTCGCTTCATCACAATCGCACACGGCTGGCCTTTTTTTTTTTCTTCAATTAAAATAAAGGATTCGGGCATCTGTTTACTTAAATGCCGGATCAACACCGCTGCCACCAATTTCATATATTTATATTAGCTGTAACGTCGTGAGTAGCTATCCATCAATAAACAAATCTTTACAGCTTAATATACAAATAAAAGCAAACTTTATTTGCTAACAATTTGTAAATGAAGTAATATAAATCCAGATTAAATGCCAAGCCGGTGTGGTCAGTTCATATACTCATGCTCAACGCCACCGGCGTTCATCGTCTTTTTCACTCTCTCTCGGGGATTTTTTTCTCCGGTCTTTTTCTCTTTCTCTCTCTCTCCGGGTCTCTTCTCTCTTACTCTCTCTCTCTCCATGTTTTTTCCGGTCTTTTCCTCCCCGTGTCCTCAAAAACAACCCTTTTTAAACAACAGGGGTGTGTTCACAACACGCCCCTCGCTCCTTCTTATTCGCAGGTCAACAAAGTCTCTCTTGACCTCCCTCGTCCTATTGGCGCATAACACGCCAAAACACACCCGAGCCGTCTGGTCCAAGGCGCCATAGTTCCTTGTCCACAGCTGGACACACTGGCCCATCACGCCACCTGTTTCTAGCATCCCCTTCAAACAACACTAGAAAAAGACAATATGGTTATTTTTAAGATAGGCTTCGCCTATTGTCCATGGGGCGCCGAACTCTTAAGTCTATTATGCCGACCCGTCTGCAATCTCCACTCCCTGAGTTCAGACAATAAACAATGGCCCCATGGCCACGTGCACCGGTCATTCCACAGCTGGTTGATCGTAAAACATTCAGGGACAATCGATGGGTGAGGCACTTGTCCGTGACCAGCTGATGAAACCATAAAATCTATTGTGAATCGGAAGATGGGAATTTTCTCCCATCGAAGATGTCACACCGTGTAGAGCAGTGAACCCCAACCTTTCTATCTCCGCGGACCGGATGTTAGATAATTTTACCGCTGAGGGGGAGATTGTTGATTGTTTATATTTTAGATTTAATAATTTTATTTTAATAGTACTTAAACGTGTCTTCACACACAGAATAACATATAACTACACCAAAAATGAATATAAAAGGAATATAATGTGGTTTTCATAAAAAGTAGCCCAAACACAAGAAAAATATATACCACAGTAAATAAAGTGGAAATAATTTAACGTTTTTTGTGTGGACCGGTAGTATTTGATCCACGGACGTGGGGTTGGAGACCACTGGTGTAGAGGATACCGATGCCCGTTAAATATTCACCGAGGCTCAAACGTTCTTCCTTTGGTGTGGAGTGGAAATTAGGGGAGAGTTCAGGTGTTGTCCACGTCACTTGAGCAGGGTTCAAAATGACGAGGTCCATCACCAGTAGCGCTAGTGAAGTTTATAGTGCAACGTTAATATAATTATCAACTTCAGTAGAATTGAAGATTGAATGGGGAGTTTCATGGCCTTTAAATAGCCTAAAATGTGTTATGGAACATTATCAGCGAATTATACGCTTATATGCAAGTGGATGATGTCGAATCAGAATTTACTATATAATAGACATTGTTTCCTGATCCTTCAAGTCCCATTTAGTTGTTATATAAATTAATATCACACCAATAATATAAGGCATATTACAGGTGCCGAACATTTTGTGTTTAAAATAGAAATTGGTACTGATAGAGATTGTAATTTTAAATACATACATTGACTTAAATATATTCAAACTCAGTGAAAAAACAAAAACAAAAATTGATTAAAAACAAGTGTGTGTATATATATATATATATATATATATATATAATCCATATATAAAAAATTTAAGTCAATTCCTACTTAGATTAAAGAAAAATTCTATTGGTCGCTTGACATCTTTGGGCACTGGAACGCGAAGCGTTCCTCCGTCCCATACTTAACGTATTGGGCGCTTAATGTTGGTTGGCCTGCTTTCGAGATGGTGTTTCCTTATTGGTGGACATGGAAGGAGACAGTGGGCGGGGCGAACTGGCGATTTCGGCGGTCTTAGAAAAAATCAAGTCCAAATTCGTGCAAGCAGACGAGAAGCTCGTCTGCTATTGGTCGTCAGGAGTCGGTGAGCGAGAACTCTATTCACTGCGCCTGGTGTCGAGAATGTAATTAAGAAATTAGAGATGGGAACTTAAGTGGGTGCCTGTGTGGGTAATTGAATTTAAATTAAAAATTAAGAATTAAACTAAAAAGAGATAAGTTAAGAAAAAATAAAATTTAGCAAGGGTGGTCATTCTCAACATGGGAATGACCGGGAATTAATGTTATGGAGGATTGTAAGAGTCCAGTAATATTCTTCTGGGTCTCTTTTTATAGATATTAGGATTGTAGTTCTCTAGATTTTGAATGTTAACGTTATTTATATTCGAAAGATTGTCAAAGAATTTTTGACCTAATTTTTTTATATGAGCTTTAAATGTTGGAATTTTGAGAACTTTATAAATATTTCTATTTCTATTATATCTATAGGCTCTGGTGATATTTCTAATTAATGCATTTTGAGCGTTATCTAAAAGTTTTATATTAGAATTGGCTGCATAGCCCCACACAGGACAACCATACGCGAGGATGGGCCGCAGGACGGCAGTGTAGAGAAGTACCTTATTGTAAATATTTAAATGAGAATTCCGGCAAATTAAGGGATAAAGGGATCGCATTGCGTTCCGGAATTTGTCACGCGCGTGTAATATGTGTTGTTTCCAGGTGAGATTTTTCTCTAAGACAAGTCCTAGGTATTTAGTGCTCTGAGACCAGTGTAGTGGTGTGGAATACAGAGTAGGTGGTGTGCATGGCTTTCTTCTCCTGGTGAAAAGAACTGCGACTGTTTTATCTACGTTTATTTTAATTTTCCATGTATTGAAGAATTCTTCTAGCAGTATTAGGTGTGCATTAAGTGCTTTAGTAATTGTGTGGGGATTTTTGTAGGTGGCCGAAATGGAAGTGTCATCCGCATAAATGTTAGTCATAGTTAGTGTATGAGAGGGAATATCATTAATATAGATGTTCAAAAGAATGGGACCGAGGAGGCTTCCTTGAGTGACTCCGTTTTTGATAAAAACGGTGCTGGAAAGAGTGTTATTGACTTTAACTTGAAAAGATCTATTGACTAGATAGGAATTAATTAAATGAATTAGTGCAGGGGGGAAATTGTTAATAATTAGTTTGTAAATGAGACCACTCACCCAGACCCTGTCAAAAGCCTTCTGAATGTCGAGAAAGACAGCTCCAGTGGATCTGCCTCTCTGAAATCCAGAAGTAATTTTTTCAGTCAATCTGAGTAGTGGGTGGTAGGTGGAGAGGTGCCTGGTGAATCCATATTGATTGGGATTTATGTAATTAATACTATCCGTAAAGTTATGAAGTCTATTAAGAATAATGTGCTCCGTAATTTTACTGAGAATACTTAAAAGGGAAATGGGTCGGTAGCTCGAAGGAGACTTGCTATTTTTACCTGGTTTCTTAATTGGGAAAACAATGGCAATTTTCCAGTTATTTGGAAAATGTCTTAAAAAGAAGAATTTTATTGATTAAAAAGTTAAAAGCAGAAGAATTTTAAGAGGGAAATGCTTGACCATTTTATTAGTAATATTGTCTTTACCTGGGGCTTTATTGTTAGAAAGAGTTTTAATATAGTTAAGAACTTCATCTGGATCAGTAGGGGTAATGGGAAGGGGTGGGGGGTGAGAGAAAAAATTTTCAAGAGTAGTAGTAATCGTGTTATCAATAGGATAATCACCATTAGGCCTTTCATTTTCAGTAAAGTTATCTTTGAGGGTTATAGCAAGAAGATTAGCTTTCTGATCGTCGCTGCAAGCGGGGCCAGATGAGCTAATGAGATTAGGAATGGAGGAGCGTTTTTGCGAAAAAACTTCTGACACTGCCAAAGGCTGTTGTCTGTTGTGTTGAGCGATTCAAGTCTAGTTTGCCAGGATTGTTGTGAGTGTTTTTTTTTGAGTGCTTTTTTTTTTAAATTTGCTTGTGCTTTGTAATAATTAGTTCTGTGTATTGGATTTAAGGTGCGATTGTACAATCTTTTTGCTTTATTTTTGATGTAAATGAGTTCGTGTATGTGGTTTGGAGTGAAGGAGTGTTTCTTGTTTTCTATTGGCTTAGACGCTTGTTGGTGGGCGGAGCAAATGGCGGCGGTGAGAAAAGAAATTTTATCTTCCAGCACATTAGGATTTCGAATGCCCGAAAAATCGGACAAATGAACAGAACTTTTTTTAAGTTATTGCGAAAATCAGACCAACAGGTGGTAACTGCTCGAGCGTTGTCTTGATGTATAGGCGAAGTAAAGGGAAAAATTAAGGAATACTGGGTTATGGTCGGAGGAAAGCTCCGGAATGGAATCCATAGTGAAGGGAAATTAAAGTTATTTATGACGGCAATATCTAGAGTATTTGAAGTCCCGTGGCCGAAGCGGGTGGGGGAACTGGGATACGCAATAGTTAAATTGAGTGTATCCGTGAACGTTTTTAATTGCTTTCCTCTCGTGGAGTTGACTAAGCAGTTCCACTCGTTGTGTGTGGCGTTTAGGTCGCCAAAAATCACACAATTACTGTTGGTCTGAAGGAGTTGTTCAAAATCCAGGGTGAACAATCTCTCGTCCGATTTAGGCGGAACGTATACGGAGGCAATAGAAATGGGATTGAAGTTAGGTGGGGTGAGAACTACGATTGTAGCCTCGATGTGCTGGAGTGGGGGAGTGGGTAGATTATAGTGGGGAAAATTGCGCCTGATGAGAATTAAAGTACCGCCGCGCGCTCTCGCCCGTGTCTCTGTCATTGCGGTAGCAGATGTAATTTGGTATATTTATGTTGTACTTAGGTCTCAGATGTGTTTCCTGAATAAGAATTAAATCGGGAGCGTACTTCTCTACAAAAATTTTAAATTCCATAATTTTATTTAAAATGCCGTTTGCATTCCATGAACAGATGTTTAAACCAATCAAATTGTGTCTAATCATCATCATCATCAATAAGAGCCTCTAATAGGGCTTGCAATTCTTTTTTAGTAAGTTTACTTTTATTTTTCTTAGGCTTGGGGGTTGGGTTGTTAAAGTTAAGGTTTGAAACTTGCTGAGTTAAGAGAGTTAAAGCTTGTATAGTTTGTTGCAGGGTTTGAAGGATAATATTTTGTGGAGAATTATTTTCATTAGTAATATTATTATTCGTGGGGGTTTGAGTTACAATTTGATTGGTTCGTTTCTGAGAGAATATAGCAGGATTTCTGCGTGTGTTGGAGGGTGCTGCCATCTGTTGCGGATTTCTAGAGTTATTTGTGGATTTAGTGACGGCCTGTGCAAAAGAGGTATTTGGTCGTATTAAATTATCTAGAGCGGTGGCATAGTTATTGGGTGTAATGTTGGTGCCTTTGCGGGGCTTTGGGTAGAGGGGACATCTAGAGTAATTTGCCATGTGTCCGTACACATGACAATTGATACAATAAGTTTTTCTAGTTTTTAATGGCACATTCGCGTGTTTGATGTGCTTCTCCGCACTTGAGGCATCGGGGTGTAAAGTGACAGTTCTCGGCTGTGTGATGGAATTTATTGCACGAGTAGCATTGGGTTACCCCTTTGCCGTCGTACCCTTCGACTCTTACAGTTAGGTAGCAGAGTAGTGTGAGGTGAAAGATTTTTAAATTATGAATATTTCTAGGTAGATTAATAAGGAAAACTGGTAGTGGTTGTTTTGTTATTTTCCCAACGAGTTGGGTAACCTTGTCGACGGTAAATCCGAGTTCAATTAAATTTTTGGTGTATGTCTCTTGTTTCAGTATTCTTTGGCAGTCCTTTAACAACGACTTTAATGGGTCGTTCGTGTTTAGGTTTTATGGTGAAAAATTGATACTTAAGTTTTTCTACGGAGTCTTGAAGGAGTTCGTAATCGTGTGAGTTGTTTGTGTAGAGCTTAATTAATATTCCGGTTTTTGCTACGGAGTGTGGGGATGATTTCGTTAAGTGTTTTGAGTTGTTCCATGTAGTTATCTTCGAGATTAAGAAAGACCGGAGGTGGAAGGGAGTTGGTTTTGTCTGTTTCAGTTGTTTTAGAGGGCGCGAAATTGATTGTGTTTTGAGAAGTTCCTGCTATATTCTCGTCGTTTTCATTAATTTTTTCAAATCTATTATTAATGTCTATTTTAAAGTTTCTAAATTCTAATTGTTGGCGTTTAAAGGTTTGCTTAGCGGTAGGCGAGAGGAAACCCCATCTGCGCTTTCCTTTCTTTTAGAACTAATTTTCTTAGGGAGTTCAGGGAACTCTTCGGTTTTATTTTTAGTAGGAGAATTACATGGGGTAGAATGAACTCGACAACCAGGGGTATCGCAACGAGGAAGAGAACTCAACTCACCTAAGGCTTGTTGGTGTCTGTCATCAAAGTAGGCCTGTCGGGAGTACAAGGCAGCCAGGTCCGGATCGTCATCAGAGGTAATGGGCGCAATGCATTCGATGGTGTGTGAGACGTTGCTCAGCATGATCGAAAATTTTTTCAAGTCCTGATTGACCAGTTGCAGCCTTTCGCAGTTGGTCAGTGAAGGAGTAGAAGATCTCGAGGAAGGTAGAGAGGCATTTACTAATTCCATTTCCGTGGGGTTTTCCATTGTCATGTCCAAGTCGTGAAGAGGGTAAAAATCTGAAAGAATTGGGCGTAAAGAGCTGTACTAAATACAGCTCAGGTCTAAAGTAGCCGGCGCCCTATCCTTTAAGCTCTGAAAAGAGCTATAGGAACGCCTGATTGATTTCTATTTAGACCTGGTGTGCAATGTGGGAAATAGTACGGAGCGTATACACGACGCGACCGTACTCGAGCTCGCCAAGAAGGGAAAAACTTTTTTTCAGAAGCTGAAGATCCTAAGATGAAAACTCAATAATGAAAACGAAGTAAAGAGCTTTTAAATTATATAAACTATGTGTCAAAAAATAAATTGGTCTTTAAATCAATCTTAATTAAGTAAATGTGAGAAAACTCAAAAACTTAAAAACATAAGCAAACAGAAAGGATTTTAGAAATTAAAATTGCAGTTAATAGACATTTCACACGAAATAATGGATTGTGTTTAAAAAAATTTTTTTAATTAATTCAATCTAGGAATGCAAAAATGCTTTAAAATGAAACCGAATTTAAAATCAAAACTCAGAAAATTAAAATTTCTTAAAACCTAATTGTTTTTTAGATCAGAAATTGAGCAAGTTTTCCAATTATATGATATATATATATATAATACTTATTAAATATATATGGGAATATAATCAATCGAAAAATATCTAGTCTAGAAAAATCGAGAAGTTTCTGTTGGCCGTGAAGTGGAGAAAATGTCCATTTCACAATCCTCGCCCTAGGCCACAGCTGTGTGTGAATGAGAAACCTCCCCTTTCGAACAACACAGAAACCGAAAAGCAACAAAATCATCCCCTGCAAAGCCATTGGAGGACCTCCCGCAGTTTTAAGGGGGGAAGGCATAAAACCGCGGTGCGCTTTCGAAGCAGTTCGCGAAATTCATCCGAAACATTTTCGCTGCCACTAGCTTTGAAAAAGTAGACCACTTTGGAAGTGAAATTCAATTAGTGGGTCATCCACTCAGAGGGTTAATTACGCATTGTATTAATGGTATACCTGATTCTAACCATAATAAATTGATATGTATGCATGTAAAAGTATATCAAAATTTAAAGAAAATATATGAAAAAAGTTTTTATGCAAAATAATTCTTATAGTTTTGATATTAAAAAAAAGCATACAAATGGTTAAACACAATGATTTTCCTACATCCAATAAAAATATGTGTTCTGATAATAGATTTCATAATAAAGGTCAATTTAAGGATGCTACTGTTAATAAGAGTGATGTACGTATACGTGGCAATATATAATTGTGGATTATTTAATCATACCTCTAATGAATGTTACCATAAAAATAAAGGTTTAAAATGTTTTAATTGTAACCAATTTGGCCATAAAAGCTTTCAGTGTGTATTTAAAAGCCTGAGGTTAAAAATGAATGAGGTTGTGAGTGAAGTTGTTAATGAAGTTAATTCCTCAACGGAAATGCGTAAAACTGTTAAAATTAATGGCTATGATTTTGATGTTCCTACGCGAAAGTGTTTATTAAATTCTTCGAAGACCGATGTTAAATCCTACGAAAATAAAATTAACTTCTTTCGGAAAGAGTGAAATGGAACCCTTTGGATCTCTTAAATCTACTATTGATATTGAAGATAACGAATTTATGGCGGATATATTTATGTTATTGACAATTCGCAAACAACTATTGATGTAATTATGGGAACTGATGTTTTAAAACAAACTGAATTTAAAATCATTGCAAATGGTATAGAATTAATACCTAAGATAAAGGATCACTTTATTAATTTAATTAATGTATCTAAAGCACATAACCAATTGGAATTAAAAGATAATTCCCTAGAAGTATTGCAACTAAAATTTAAAAATGCAGAAGATGAATGCAAAAATTTAGAAATGCACTTACGTAACACATCTACATTATCACTAGAAAAAAACGGCGTTATTAGATAAATTGCATAAATTAGAATAATCAAATTTAGAAAAGGATGACAAGTTAGTTAAACTTGAAGAAAAGTACGAGATTTTACAAGAAACATTTAAAATTACAGAAAAGCGACTTGTTGAGAAAGAAATTGAATGTGCTTCCTTAACAGAAAATTTACTCATCGTAAACGCACTAACAGAATCTAACGATCATCCTAAAATATCCATGTCAACTACAGAATTAGAAATTAAGCCTAGCAAGCGCAAAACTAAGAAGCGAAAGTCTAGTGGAAGAAATGCTAATAAAACACGTGATAGTGATGAGAATCAAGCCCTTGCCAAAGAGAGAAAAATGATTTGCTTAGACAGATTGATTTCCTAAACTCCATCATTTTGGATACGAAGTTGAAAGAGCCAAACAAGAGTAAAGCCCAGTTTGTTAAAAAACGCAAACAACTACACATATCTAAAAAAGGCGAACCAATGGCAATCAAAGGAACGCAGTTCGGTCCAGAACTCAAATCACTGCCCAAGTTCTACGGACCCTATCTAATTAAGACCGTCAAACCCCATAACAGAAATGAAGTTGAAAAGGTTGGCCAACGCGAAGGTCTTCATCTTACATCCACAGCTGTCGACTTCATGAAGAAGTGGTCAACCGCTGATGCCTGACGATTTACGACTGCAATTTGAGTACGCCCCCCACACACAATGACTCTCTGTAAACAGAACTCTGAATAACGAACTGGACTCCTTTTTCTCTTTCCCTTTTATAGCTTTTTTTAAAAGCTGTGAGCAGCAATGACGAGCCAATTCTAGAAAAACAAAACCTGTGTGAAGTACTGGAAAGCATCACACTTATCATTTTATCTTTTCACGGTTTTCAATTTTTATTATAGGTTCTACTGCTTAAAACATTTTGCATTTTCTTTAGCTGTGGTCAGCTCACTTTCAGGATGGCTGATTGTGAAGTGCACGGCACTATGCGCTACTGCAAGACCCCCATAGCATCCTCCTTCCAGGTGACTGCAAAGGGAAACAGAGGGCAATGACTCGGACGAAAGAGGCAGCGAGAGAAGAGATATTAGAATACAGAAGAGAAGACGTTGAGAACGCAAAAGCAGATGCAGATCGGCATAGCAGTAATAACTCTTAAAAACATAATGAACGTCAATTAGGCAAGGACGCGCGTTTAAATGTTTCACTTAATTCATTAATTATTTTATTCTTTTGATTTTTTCTTGTTTTAAAAATAAACAGGTTATTCTGTCAAAACAGTTTACGAATTCATTCCAGTAACAACATATCATGTATATAGAGAGAAAGTGAACTAATAGTAGGAACTGAAAAAAAGCATGATTTGTCTGCATTGTAACAATGCACACCCAGTTCGACTTGTTTGGCTGAAAAACCGGTTTTCGACATCAGCTTTTGTCATTGTTTTAACAGTTACATCGCTTTAACAATAGAGACGAATCTAAGCTGGCGTCTAAAAGCAGTATTTAATTTATATTAATTAATTATTAATATTTGAAAAAAACTATATTAATATCAAGTGTCATCCACTACAACTTAAAAACATTTATTTGAGCTTGATTAGATGAATAAAAAGTATTTTATATTGATGATTGAAAATTTGAACAAGATAAATAGATAGTATATATATATATGGGAGTCCGATATCTTGGAATAAAAATCAGACTCTTCAGAAGTCGGGATTTTAAATTGGAGAGGTGGTTGTCTAGGGGTAAGTATTAAAGGGTTAGCGATGAATTAATTGAATCAAAGTCATTTAAACGCAAATACTTCATTTAAGTAAAAAAGAATTTATTTCAAGTTAAAGGGGAATATTTACAAAGGGAAAGAGACATGCATAAATTAGGTTAATTGAAAGTTGAGTTATGCCTTTAGAAGACGGAGAAATTAATTCCCTTTCTCATGCTTGGACTGAAATCGCGCTGGGCGTGAAGTGCGCGAAAAAACGTGGAATGTTGAACCGGCGGGGAATAATAGGCCTATGCCAAAAAATTATTCAAGCCGGCGCTCCGAAAGCTCACCAGACGGCGCTGCTTCGGAATGTGGTAATAAACAAAATTGACATTAATAGTTCTCTGAAAAGGATATGACTCAACCTTTTAAAAAATGATTAAACGAAAAATCCTACAAAATCACCCTCTCCTGACAGAGCTGGTCTCTCAGCTCTTACAAAATGTTGAGAGCTAAAGTACTTTAAATACAAACTATTTTTAGTTACAACTATAAATTTGATGATTATTGGAATGTGGATTCAATAAAGACAAATAATACGGTTCTTAAAGATAATAAAATAAAATATTATAGATGAAAAGATGTATACCTAATATTCACTATTCCGGACCTAAAATAAAGCATATAAAAACAAAATATTCTATATTGCGACCTATAATTAACTAAAACATGAGAAAAAAAATCCTTCATATCAATAGAAAGATAAAGAATATAATACGAAAATATAATAAATATTACAAGTGAATATAAAATGATTAATAGAAACGAGTGTTACCATAGAACATCTATTAATTTCTCAAGAGGGATATAGTTTGAGAAAAATTAAAAATAATAACTAATAAAAAAAATTCAATTAAGCATAAAAATTTTTCATCAAATCAGCTGAGGTGGTGGTTGAGTTCGGTCCTTCGTGCTGACTAACCTTTTCCACTTCATACCTATCCTTAAAATTCACTTTCGTTACTTTGTAAGGGCCTAAAACTTTGGTCTTAGTTTCAGTCCAGCTCCAAATTGGGTTCTTTGTGTGTGGATGGCTACTAAACTTCTTTTGTTACACGTATTTCTATTCTCAGATTGTAGGGTTTCGATGTTCTTTTTTGCATCGTTTCTTAAAAATTCGCGTTGTTCTAGCAGTTCTTTTGCCATTTCTTCTAGTAGTAGGTCTTTGATTAGGATGTCTTCCTTGTTACGCATTTTGGTTCCCACTAATAGTTCGAATGGTGTCCATTTTGTACTGCGACACATAGTGCTGTTTAGTATTCTCTGTAATCTGTTGACGTATTTGTACCATTTCGTTGAGTCGTCTAATGATAGCTTGGTGAGAACTGGAATCAATGTTCGATGAATTCGTTCAACTTGTCTGTTTCCTCGAGGAACACCTGTTGTTGTTTGTAGATGTTGAATGTTCTCTTCATCACAGTAGTCGTTGAATAATTTTGAAATGAACGCTGAACCTCTATCAGAGATAATTGTGATGGGATTACCAAAGGTTTTCTGCTGTTGTTTTAGTTTTTCGAGGGCACTTTCAGCAGACACAGTTTTGACGGGATATAGCCAAGTAAATTTGGTAAGTGCGTCTACTACGGTGAAAATGTGTTGATAACTTTTATTTGTGGAGGATAAAGGACCAATGAATTCAACATGGTATGTACTTAGAGGAATGCTTTCCTTAGAAATAGGATTTAAAAACCCTTCCTTTTTGCCAGTTTTCTTATTAGCTAAGATACATGGAACGCAATTAACTATTACTCTTTTAGCGACGTTGGTTAAATTTGGGATAAAAAATTCCTGTTTCACAATTTGTTCTGTTTTTCCTACTGAGAAATGACCATTTTCGTGAATCAATTTAATTAGTTCAGCTTCCATTGCTTTAGGGGTTACGATTAATTCTCGACCATTTAAGTATTTGTAGAGTATACCGTTTCGCTCAAAAAATTCTTCTGATTCTTGCTTCTCTAGAAGTAATTTCAATGTTTGGATGTTGTCATCTTCCTCTTGTGCTTTTTTAAGCTTTGATGTTAATGTATCATTGCATACTATCATTACGGGATATCGGCTAAGACAGTGTTTCTCAAACTGTGGGGCACGCCCCCCTGGGGGGCCGCGGTAACCCTCCGAGGGGGGCGCGAGCATATTGAAAATAAAAGGTTTAAAAAATAATTTTTTGAAATGAAGTAAAACAAGATGCTTTCTGGCATAATAAAAAATATACATTTACACTGATATAATTTATTTTTATCATCTGGTGATCATCAAAAATAAAAGATTCCACTTCAAACGTTCATTAGCCACCTTTGATCCTATAACCAAATTAAACAAATATTTTGTTTGCTTTGCGGTCAATATGAGAACGATGAGAGATTATTATTTTTAAAAATTTTTTTTTTACGTTTCTTTTAACGATATCAAGCGATGAGAGATTTTTTATTACGTTTCTTTCAACCTAAAATATTACTTTAGCTGAACTTCGAACTTACTGGTATGGTTATCTCCGTCTTTTTTTTAGGGAAGTTGTAAATATATATAATATATTTCTGTTTCATCTTTTTTCCATGTGAAAGAGTTTTATGATATATGGATAAGCATGAGTATTCTGAAAGATATAATGCATAATGAAAAACGTTTTACACAATTATTTTTTAGAACATGCTACACTTTCCCCAAGAACAATTTTGTAGTTTTGATTGCTGTGTTGTACGACTTATTATGGTTTATAAATGTAAATAAGCAGAATATTAAAAAAATGGGCTTCTGTGATCCGTATTAAAGGAAGTTGAAACTAATCAAGCAATTGAAGAACCTACTGAAATAATGCACATTAATCAAGATAGCGAAAGTAAATATCAGAAAAGCGTGAGACATGAAACGTTTGAGTTGATTTGAGTTTAGCTGGAAAATAACGTTCCTGTGTTGTTAGCGAAAAGTGTCTGTGATTTATGTCCTTTATTAAGGGCATTATTTATTTGGAACATTTTCCTTAGTTTTATTGGATTTGTTCTCAAATTTTCTAAGAAAATTTGAAAAGTCCTTGAAAGTAGGTAAGTATATTTTCTCTTAATTAAATAATTCACTGGAATTGTGATTTTTATAGTGTATAGTAAAAATAACTATAAAATAAATTATAGTTTTAAAACAAACTAAAAAACAATCTTTTATAGTGAATCGAACTAAAAAAAAAAAAAAAAAAAAAAAAAAAAATATTACTTAAAAGTAAGATATACAAAATTTAATACTTATCTTGTTAATTTGTACGGTTTATAATTATGATCGTATCGTAGCTTTAGCGTCTAAGTGCATTATTATTGCATTCAGTACATTATTAATGTATAAGGGGGGCGCGATAAAAATTGTGATTGAAAAGGGGGGCGCCAGTAGTGCAAGTTTGAGAACCACTAGGCTAAGAGCATCAACATTCTTCATGCGACTTCCAGCTCATTGCTCTCTATTTCATAATCGAATTCTTCTAATTGAAGCGCCCATCTGGCTATGCGAGTAATTAGATCCTTTTTTGCATAGTCTTCTGAAATGCTGAACAGTCAGCTACTATTTTAAAGTGTTGTCCTAAAAGATAAACACGAAACTTCTTTAATGCGTTGATAATTGCTAGTACCTCTAGTTTGTAGCTGTCATACTTTTCTTCTGCTGTATTTGTCTTCTTCAACATGTAGTAAACGGGGTATATTTTTCCATCTTCGGCTTCTTGTAACAAAATTGCGCCGTACCCTTGTTTACAAGCATCTGTATGCAGTTCTGTTTTTCTTCCATACTTGTAAATGTGCAAGATTGGGCCTTCGGACATGATTTTCTTCAACTTTTCAAATGCTTCTTTTTGTTGAGCCCCCAAAACAAAGAGGTTTCCTTTTCTTGTTAAATCGCTAAGTGGTTTAGCTACCTTTGAATAATCTTTGATGTACTTGCGGAAATACCCAGTTAAGCCAAGAAAACTTTGTAGTTTTATTGTTGTTGTTTTTGGAAATTTTCGGACAGCTAGTGTCTTCGTGGGAGATGGTTTAATAGTTCCGCTTTCGACAATGTGACCTAGAAATTCAATTTTCTTTTTTAAGGTATTCGACTAGGTTGAAAAGTGTTTTTTGACAAAAAAAGTCGAATTTTTTTTTATGATTGTGATATCAAGCCCCAGCCTTTAAGATTCCAAAACTGTCTTTATTTTAATTTTACGTAAATTAGAACTCTAATTATAGCAATTTAAATAAGTCATAGTAGTTGAAAACGAAACCGGAAGTAATGTAATCTGGTCCAGAAGTGAGCTACATATGCAGTGTTTAATTATTATTTCCCTAAAATGAAGTTTCAAAAACCAAATTTTAATTATCTGCTTACTAAACCACAGTTTGCTAATAATTATTTCAAATAATTTTGTTGCAAACGATTGGCAACGGCATTTTAAGACTATCGCTATTCCGTGTTTGTTTACATTTGACGTTAGATTTACCACGCCTATTTTAATTCTTTTTTTTCCTCTATTTTGCTTTATTTTTAGAATTTAAATTATTTTAATTTAATCTTTAATTTATTTTACCTCAAATCATGGGTAAATGTCGCTCATATCGTCCCCGTAAAAGAAAGTTTCATGGAAACCAAAATACAAGCACTGAAACTGCTTCATCTAATGAAGAAATTATGACCGCCAGTTCACTGAAGCTGCAGCAATGTAATGAGGTAAATAATGATGTAAGTAACATTTCAGAACATTTAAATGAAAACAGATTGATTGATCTGGAAATTTTAATTGGTATTTTTTCCTTATTGTGTTGCCCAACAAAAATGTGTACAGCAGGAAGCCTTTATCTTGTAGAAGATTCAAGGTTTGGATTATCTTCAAACTTTTCTTTGCACTGCAAAAATTGCAGTTTCATATCGGCATTTTTTGTACTTCTAAAAAGTTAGACAAAATGAATGAACTCAATACTCGTTTTGTTTATGGATTAAGATTAATTGGTAGAGGTGTTTCAGCAGGAAGAAAACTTTGTGCTGTTTTGAATCTACCTCCCTTTCTCTCAAAGCTTGCATTCCGCCAACAAGAAAAAAAACTCCTCAGTGCTGCTATTTCCATTGGAGAAAAAATAAAAGGTATTAGGCAATTAAAAAAATCTATACATGGTACTGTAAATTGTGGTGTTTCGGTGGATGGTACCTGGCAGCGTGTCGTGGTTTTTCTTCGCTAAATGGTTGTGTTAGTGCAATATCTGTTGATACTGGGAAAATTATTGACTTTGAAACTTTATCTCAGTTTTGTAGAAAATGTAATTCAAAGACGGAACAACAAAATGTGAAATTGCAGTGTAATCATCATAAAGGATCTTCATCCAGCATGGAACCGGTTGGGGCTTATCGTATTTTTGAGAGGTCGGAAGATCATAGAATGTTACGATACACTGACTATTGTGGGGATGGGGATTCCAAAGCTTTTGATGCCGTGAAGGACATTTACGGGAAAGATTCTGTTACGAAGCTAGAATGTATAGGGCATATTCAAAAAAGAGTTGGAACAAGGCTTCGAAAATTGAAAAGCAGAAATAAAGGACTCGGGGGAAAGGTAAATTAACTGATGGTTTAATTAATAAGTTACAAAATTACTATGGGATTGCTATTCGAAGCAATATTGGGAATTTAAACAAAATGCAGTCTGCGGTAAAATCCTAGGAGGACCCAATGGTGTTTTTGGCGCCAAAAATTTTTCGCCAAAAGCGCCAAATTGAAGGTTTTCAAAAAGGCGTCAATGACGAAAAACTCTTGGGAAGCGTATGTGTCAGCGGGGGGGAGTAGGGGGGATGAAATGGGCGAAGAGCAACGATTGGTTTCTGAAAGTGGGGGGAGGGTACGAAAAGTTAAAAATCATGAAATGAACGATGATTCATGAATGACTTCCGTTGAAAACCGTTGGTAGTAAATGTTTTACATTAAAAAAAAGGAAAAAATATGCCTTTTGCAAAGATAAAAAAAGGAAAAAAATGCAATTAATCGTTTTGAAAGAGATTTAAACGGAGAAATCAATGAAATTCATTTTAAAAAAGCACTCAAAAACCAGTACATGATTTATTTAAAAAAAGGACGAAATGAGCGTTTCGCAAAGATGAAATCGAATAAATACATTAAATTAAAATCGAATAAATATATTACATTAATCATTATAAAAAGATAAAAACGGAGAAAGCAATGAAATTCATTTTAAAAAAGCATTCTAAAACCAGTGTGTAGAACATGATTTACATTTTTAAAAAAGGATAAAAGGGGCGTTTCGCAAAGATAAAATCGAAGAAATACATAAAATCAATCATTTTAAAAATTTTTAAAAGGCACTTACCTTACGCTTGCATTTCGTCATGTTCCGTTGGTGGATACACCCTTGCGATGGATGCAAGGAATTCATGAAAATTGTCATCCACCAACTTGTGACCTATTCTTATTAACTTTCAAGTCATTCACCACGAACGCATTCATGCTCTTGCCGAACCAATATCTGGTCAAACGCAAGATAATAGTTATAGCAAGTTTGCTTTCGCTAAACCAAGTGCCCTTTCTCACACTCCGAACGACGTCGTGCGGATTATCTTTCGACTGGCTGCGGCAACGCCATTCGTAGCCGTCAACCGTTCCCCTTCGTTCTTGCAAACGCATTTCTTTTTTACACCTTGGATATTCATAACGAGAAGCAATTAAATTAGCTTTCATACACCATTCTAACGTCTCTTTCTTCCCCTTTGTGCCCAGGAGCACAAAGAAACCTGTCGTAGCCTCACTTTCAAGTAATTTCCTTTCACAATCCATTCCTAACAAAAGCCGGTGGAGAGCAAACCTTTCTCAAGCGAAGTCAGGTGTCAAAAAGACGTTTTTTTGGAAAAGCGAAAAACGTTGCCCTTTTTTTAGGGTTGCCATTTTTTTCGGTGGTTTGAAAATCCAAATTTTTGGATGAAATGGAAGGGTTACCATATTGTAACCTTTATCGCTAAAAATTTGGCGACCAAAAGTGGGTCCTCCTAGAACTCAACCGCAGTCTGCTGTTATTGCTGCCTTCTTTCATTGTTGCTCATCAAAACATCAGCCAAAACATGGACAAGTGCCCTGTCGGAGAGGAAAGTTTGTGAAGGTCTCTAGGAACCTCACTTTGAGAACTAGAATAATTATGAGTCATAAAAGAACCAGTAGCCATTTTTATAAATAACTTTCTTTATTTGGATATATTTCCCAAATAGAATCAAAGACTTATTAACAAATTCGACTAGTAATATTATGAGGTTTTAAAGATAATATCTTTTAAATTAACTCAATTAATTAATGATCTAATTAATTAATTTATTAAATAACGATCACGCAGAAATTACCACGATAAGAGATCCCAGAATTATATTTAATAATGTTCTTATTGAATATTTAACTTTAATTCGACTCTTAAAGCTTGAGTGAGACTTTAATTTCAAAATGATATTTACCACTCGGAATCTCAATTCTTCATGAGGTTAATTTATCTTCAACAATATTTCAATTCAAAATCACTATAACTCTATGTTTCAATATCTATCTCCTACTGTTCTAACTTTACTATTTCGTTTGACTTAAATACTGAATCTAATCTACATAACAAGGAATCCTGTCCGCTCTTTGGAGTTGATTGGAAATAGGTAGGGAATTAAATTTCCCTAAAAAGGTCGGTTTAGAAGGTTAGTGATAAAGTTCCGTATAGATTCGTCACAAGTTGGTGTAAATTTCAACGGGCTAAAGCTTCAAATATTGTGTACCAAGATAAATCTTTGGGCCTGCCACAAATATTGTTAACACGATAAAGCCTGTTTATATAGATTTGTGTGACAGAAATCTTTTAAAAAAATGTTTACACGGAAAAACTCGGAATCCGAACGAAAGTTTTAATGCAATTTTGTGGCAGATATGACCAAAAGAAGTTAATAATGGCTTTCAGGGATTAATATCCATATTAAATGAAATGGGTATTGTTTCGGGGTATTATACTATACGGGGACAAAAAATCTTCGATAATGAGCGCATTGCAGACTCAAAACGTCACTCACTGCCAACAGCAAAAACCTGCAGAAGAAAACTTAGGGCCATTCCAAAAAAAAGAAATATAAAAATTGAGGAAGAAGGAATTACCTATAAAACTGGAGAATTTTAAGTTTTTTTTTTTTTAATATTTACTTTATGTAACTTATAAGTATATTTTTTAAATGTGTTTTTTGAAAAATGAAATTTTCACGATAATTTTTGCACGAAAACTGGGATATCTCCAGAACAATTATATAAAATTCAATGAAATTTCCAACACTTATGTTATAAGCCCTTGAGAGTGTAGCAAACCGCAGTTTTTAAGATGCTTACACTTAATAACATTTTATAGTCCTTTTTAGCATAGAATAAAGAGTAATTTTGACGAAAAATCATTAACGTGAAGTTCGAATGCTTATTAAATATTTATTTTTGAAAATATTTTTTAACCTGCGGTTTGTGACACTTCAGGTGGATAAATAAATATATCAATGTGCAATTAAAATTACATTATGTCCAATATATTTTTTTTACGCTGTTTTTCCTGAAATTGAAATTTTTTTTAAATTTTTATTAAAATAATTTTTTTTTTCAGAAACAGAGGTGATGCATAGTATTTATTTCATAATTATAACTCTTTAAGCCTATTTATGTTCTTTAAAATAATAAAATTCTTCTGATAATCACTTTTGAAAAAATTGGTCTTCGAACCTAGTCGGGTGCCTTAAGAATTGACACTTCTTGAACTTTATTTCTAATCCGTATTTCTTTGCGACTTCGAAAATAATTTTAAGTTTTTCTAAACCTTCCTGCTCGTTTTTCGCTGGAATGACGAGATCATCTAAATAACTGATTACAATTCCTTTCCGAGTAAGATCTCTAAATATACTTGATACGTAGCGTTGGAAAACTCCTGAACTTGTGCTTAGTCCAAAAGGAACTTTGTTGAATTCAAATTGTCCGTCTGGGACGATAAAGGATGTATACTTTCTGCAATCTTCGTCAACATCGACGTGAAAGAAACCATTGCGCAAATCTAATGTAGAATATACCTTTGCTTCTTGCAAAGTGTCCAAAACATCTTCGATGAGAGGTAACGCAAATTTATCTTTCACAAGCTTCTGATTCAATTTTCTGTAGTCAATGCACATTCTCGAAGATCCATCTTTCTTTTTTACCATTACGATTGGACTTGTATATTCCGAAGAACTCGGATGTATAATGCCTTCGTTGAGCCATTCTTCTATCTGTTTGTTTACTTCTTGTCTTTCTGTGAAAGCTAGTCGACGAGGGGGTTGACAGACTGGTTCTTCGTCTTTTAGAATAATTCTCATTGTGACGTCTTTAGATGCTGTTTTTTCTGGCTTGTAGTCTTGAATTAATTTTTCAAGTTCCTTCTCGATTTGACGATTTTCAACATGACGCAGGTCTAGTTCTTCTTGAAAATTTTCAGCAGATATTTGCATAAGCTGTGCATGATTCTCATATTTGTTGAATTTAACTTCTTCTTTAGTGAAACTTATCGATGCTTGTTCCAAAAGATCGGATCCAATAACTGCTTCGAATTTTAATTTTTCAGCAGGAGCAACATGCCAAGTTAACGAGTAATTTTCATTATCTATTTCGTACTCATGTTCAAAGGAACCGATAGTTGTCACTTGTGCTTCACCAATACCTTTGAGAAGCATCTTGTTCTTCGATAATTTTGTTGGATCCATTATTCTTCTGCTCGTGTTTTCTCGTAGCAAACTTACGGTACTACAACTGTCTATGAGCGCCGTGATTTTCACCTTTCCAAAAAATATCTCTTTAGTACGTAAAGCTTCCTTAACGATGAGTGTGCAAGTTTCTTTTGGAGGTTCTTTGAATTTTTGTGATTTTGAATAGTTCGTCTGAGCATGCTTGGAAGCATTGTGATTTGAGTGTTTCTCGTAATTTTTGTTTTAATACCCTTTCATCGCGCTGTCTTGATATCTTTGAACAGATTCGTACTTGGTAACAGGGGCTTCGTAATGTTTGTTGTAATTTGTTGACGCTGGAAGCTTTTTATCTTTCCTGTTATACTCGAATTTTCCCGGTGCTTCATACCTGTGATTCTTTTCTGTGAATTCTTGTTTCTTCGCAAATGGACTGCTCGATTTTTGTTTCATAGTCCTCTTAAGGTCTTCTAGTTTTTCTGCTGATTGAACAGGGGAGTTCATATTTGCCCATTCATCAAAATAATATTCCTTAAATTTAAAAGGCGTTTTTCGTTTGAGTTGATCTGTTATGATTAGATCTGATAATTTGTCGAAAGTATCTTCCTGCAATCCATCTATCCATCCGTTGAAGTAAGTGTTTAACTCATGGTAAAAATCAATCCATGTTCTTTCAGGTGCTTTTTGGTGAGTGACAAATAGTTGTCGAAACTTTTCTGGAGTTAGTTTAAAGCGTTTCAGCAGTAAATCTTTAACGTGTTCGTAAGAGTTAAGCTTTATCGTCAGGCTCTCTCGCTATGATGTGAGATACTTCCGTCGGTAATAAGCCTAACAGATGAGAAACCCAGTTTTCTTGATTAATATTTAATCTCTGCGCTTGACGTTCAAGTAATTTTAGACAAAGAATGATGTCTTCTTTCAAATCAAAACGATGTATAAACTTTGAAACTTCTTTGACGAGAAATTTAGTATCACTTTCTTTTGATGTATCAGCGCCTAACTTGGATTGTGTTTGGATCCTTAACTTTTCCAACTCAAATTCATATTCGCGTTTTTGCTTAAGTAACCTCAATTGTTCGATGCGTAATCTTTCTCGTTCTTCAATGCGTGATTTTTCTCTTTGCTCTTCTTGCTTTTTCTCCCTGGCTTTGCGATCCTCAACAATCGTTGAATGTGTGTTTTTGGTCAGTTTTTCGTCATAATTTTAACTACCAATAATTAGATCTTTGAGTGTGGCGATGGTCATAGATTTATAGAATTCTAAATTTAATTCCGTGGCTAAAACAAATAAATCTTCGCGTTGACCTTTGCCAAGATACGGCATTTTAAAATTTAATTTTAGAGATAGTAACCAAAGGAATAAACAAAATTGTCACGCGTTCAAACTTTTATTTCAAGTTAAAGGGGAATATTTACAAAGGGAAAGAGACATGCATAAATTAGGTTAGTTGAAAGTTGAGTTATGCCTTTAGAAGACGGGGAAATTAATTCCCTTTCTCATGCTTGGACTGAAATCGCGCTGGGCGTGAAGTGCGCGAAAAAACGTGGCGTGTTGAACCGGTGGGGATTAGTAGGTCTCTGCCAAAAAATTATTCAAAAATTATTCCCGTGTTCCTTCCAATCAAAAATTGTGGGGCGTTAGAGATGCCCGCCCTGGTGGTTTAAAAAGGCAGATCGGGAGGTCACGGGGGACTTTTGCGAATCCAGTGAAAAAGGCTGAGGGACATCCGAAACTGTGATACTTGGAGATCCAGGATCGGCGAGAAGTGATGCTACACATTGGGAAGAGGAGCTATTGCAGAAAAAAAGCTGTGACGGGCTCACGCGTCTTTTCATTAACATGTCCTTTGGGTTATTTGGGGCTAGAATTAATGGCAACTCTTTTCCAACCAAACTCAAGAAGTGAAGCGTGATGGAAAGATGCAAATTATGAAGCTTTTTAGAGTAAGTGGTGAGGCAATTTGGGGAATGTTATGATAATCCGTGATTCAAGCATGAAAAGGTTTTGAAAGGTTAAGTGACAGCCAACAGAAGTTATCCGTGACATAGAGCCCTTAGGTCAAGGTGCATACCATAGCTCTCCTATGAAACGCAACTTCAATTAAGATTAGATTGATCGCTACTTCATTCGACATTAAGGTAGGAGTGGCTATTTAATATTCGGATCTGTGATAGTATTGAAATTGAGCTTATGCGAGTTAGTTGTTGATAGTGGTCCGGGTTACGCTACTTCGGTTTTATATACAATGTGTGTTTAGCCACCGTGGATTTTCTCACATATATTATTACTAGCTGGTGTCCCCAATCTTCGAAAGGGTGAATTGAAAAATTAAACAATACAGATTAAAGGATAAATAAGTTTTTAATGAGTTAATTTGTGACGTCTTACGCGTCTTTTCTTTAACAAGTCCTTTGGGTTCTTTGGGCCAGAATTAATGGCAACTCTTTTCCAACTAAATCCAAAAAGTGAAGTGTGAATGAAAGATGCAAATGAACAAACTTTTAAATATCGGATCTTAGAGTAAGCGGGATGGCAATGTAAGGTAATGCTTGACAATTGAAGTTAGTTTGTGGCAGTGGATGGTTATTACAATTCGTGGTTCAAGTCTGAATGAGTTTTGCGTGACGTGAATACAAGTTATTAGTGATCGAATATATGAAACGGCCAAGTTGCACACCAGTGCATACAAAGACAAGATTAAACATAAAACAAGATTGATCGTTGCTCCAAGCTGTAATAAGGTAAGATTGATTACTTAATATTAGGATCGGAGATTAGGTGGTTCGCTTATTGATAGTGGTCTGAATTAGATTAAGTCTTATTATAAATATATATATATATATATATATATATATATATATATATATATATATATATATATATTGTGTGTTGCGTATTTTACAATCGTAGATTCTCTCATATTAATTATTATAATTTAATTTGTTAAAGGTTTAAGTTGAATATCTTAATAAAGTCATATTAAGACAATGTTTGATCCCAGTCCTTTCGTTAATCATACGCCTCCAGCTCATGCTGATACTTCGAGGGATGTTCTTTCAAGGGGAGTAACATCACAATGGTGCCCAACTTGGTTTAATTTATATGACCCCGAGATGAGAAACGTGAGAGGGTTTAATGTTGGGCCAGAAGTGTACTTTTCTGGGTCTGAGAACGTCACCGAATTTATGGAGGGTATTGACAATCAAATCAAATTACTTGAGATATCCAGTGATTTATCGTGTGCTTATTTGAAAGGTCATTTCCTGGGGAGAGCCCTAGATTTGTACCAAATATTCAGATCAGCGTTAGTGCAGAACACCGCCACGGACTTCGCGCAGCTGAAAGCAGCATTGTCGAAGGCATTCCCTGCCATCCAAAATAGGAAAGATTTAGAAACACGTTTTTACGCGTCGCAGCAGAGACAGGAGACGACGGATTTTGTTTGCGATTTATTAAATACACAAAAAAATTAGAACTGGGGATGTCAGAGAAATCCCTTGTAGATCATATTTTTGTTAGACTTGAACCACAAGTCCAAGATTATGTAGAAGTGCGTAACCCACAAAATACGGTCCAATTGTTGGAGGTCTTAGCTAAGTTTGAGGAAAAATATTTAGGCAAAACAATACGGGGTTCGAGAAATAGTAATAGCCATCAAGGAAATTAGTTGTTTCCAGAGCAGGAATAGGTTTCAAAACGATGATCGAAGATTTAACGATAGAGATATCAATTTAGAAATCGAGGTCAAAATGACGATTTTAGTAGAGGGAACCAAAGAAATAGGGGTTCGAGTGAAAAGTTTAGTCGAGGCGATAGAAGACAAATGGGACGATTAAATGTTTTGAAAGTGAGTGATGTTAAAGGTGATCAGACGCAGTCGATAAATGAGTTACCGGTTAAACTTTCAGCAATATGCATGTCTCCGGTGGAACTTCCATATGTTCCTATTTCATTAAACTAGACTTTTAAGAAAGCATTATGGGACACCGGAGTGGAGAAATCATTTATATCAGAAGAGACATAGCGAAAATATTTTTTTTAAGCAAGTAAAGAAATCGAGTACTCAGGTGATCACGACACAGGGAGCTAAATGTCAAAATATTGGAGTTGTGGAATTAAATATTCGAATAAAGGAGTTTGAAAAACCTTGGCAGATTTGGAATACCCATGTATTCTAGGGATAGATTTGAAAGGTGGATCAAAGATTATTTTGGACTTTGATCGGAAATCGTTGGCGGTTCAAGATTCGCAGGTTGAAGATATTAAGGTAGATGAAGGGAATTTGCGCGTTGATGTGTCAGAAACAAAGTTAAATCTTGTGGCTAATGTTTCAGATAAAAATTCGGTTAAAAGTATAATAGGAGAGAAAGTTAATTGTGCAATAATCAGAGATTTGGTACTTTCGTCACGAGAACAGTCGATAGAAAAGCAAAGAACGGACCCAGAATTAGGTCATATCTATAGATATCTGGAAAACCCAGAATATAGCTCAGTTAATGCGACAATATGTGAGAATTGGTCCCGAGATTTTCGTTTAATTGTGAAGGCTTGTTATTTTATGCGAAATATGTAACGTCATTAGGAGAGAAATGCGAGTATACATTCCAAAATCTTTAAGGAATGAAATAATGAAAGAATTTCACGACAAGCCATTAGCAGCTCATTTTGGACGTTTTAAAACTTATCATAAAATAAGGGATGTTTGTTATTTCCCGTATATGAGAAAATTTATTGATCAATATGTCTCTAACTGCCATATGTGCCAAATTCATAATTATAATAACGCGTTAACGCGTTATTAACCGACCGGTTAATACCAGTTGTATCAAATTATCCAAATAAAATAGTTACGTTAGATTTGTTAGGTACGTATCCTGTGTCGAGAGTAAGACGTAACCGATATGTATTAGTAATTACGATTCCTTTCAGCAAGTGGGCTGAAATCATACCCCTTAAAAAAGCCTCTGCTCGAGTTATAGCAGATAATTTTTTTGATAATTATATATCGCGTTTTGGAACTCCAATAAAATTAATTAGTGATAACGGTCCCTAATTTATCTCCGATATTTTTGAGAATTTAAGTGAAAGATTAGGCATAAGGCATGAGAAGACTGTTGTATATAAACCTCAAGCAAATAGAACAGAACGCGTAAATCGCGATCTGGTGCAAATGAGTGCAAATTATGTCAATGAGCAACATGACACATGGGACCAACTCTTATGTGAGTTTGCTTACGCTATTCGTACGGCAGTAAACGAAACAACGGGAAAAGCCCCTGCAGAATTATTTTTAGGTCGAAAGTTGATGAAGCCTTTTCAGAAATTAGTGATGGTATCAGACAGAACGGAATTTGCAGTAGGAGATATTGAGAGATTGTTTGAGGAGGCTAGACGAAACACAGAAACTAAACATGAAAATTGGAAGAAATATTATAATAGACGTAGGCATGATGTGCAAATTAAGGTGAATGATTGGGTTTGGGTGGCAACACATCCTTTAAGTTCGGCAACAAGAAGGTGGCCGCGGTAGCCGAGTGGTATAGGTATCGGACCGTGGCTTGCTTTGTCACGGGTTCGAATCCTGTACCACCCGCCAAGACCCGCCGTGTAGGGCAGCGATGCACGTTAAATCTGTCGAGAGCTGAAACGTCCTCCCGTTGGTGTGGTGTGGTAGTTAGGAGAGGGGGGTGCCAGCTCAGGTGTCGTCCACGTCACTTGACCATGGTTCAAAATTACGTGGTCCGTCGCCAAAAGCCCTCGTGAACAGTGCGACGTTAATATTCAATCAATCAATCAATCGGCAACAAGAAAAGTGGTTGCTAAGTTTAAACCAAAATTTGAAGGTCCGTATAAAGTATTAGATGTAAAGAACAACAACGTAGTGATATGGAAGGCGGGAAAAAGGTTAACAATGTAGATAAGGTTAGAATATATCGTCATAGGAAATGTGACGAAACGGAGATAGGAACTGGTAGTTCGGATAACGGTAGTTAACGCGATGAATCGAGTGGTTTTAACAGAGTACAACGGAGATCAAATGAGTCGCAAGATGGTAAAAAGAAAGGGTCAGAGGTAAAGCGTGAGTTGGAGGGAAAAGGGTTAAGTTTTAAAAATGATCAGGGTGAGAAGCACACAAATAAGACCAATAAGCGCAGACCACTTATCAGATCAATACCTTGATTTGGTCTGAGAAAAGTAGAAGGATTAAAAGAAGCAAAAATGAAATGTTAGGCTATAAAAGATCACATGAATCTGAGTCGGGAGGACCAGAAAGGAAGATTCAGAAGGATTCAGAACATAGAGTACCTAAAACATCTTTATCGTCGAACTATAAAACTAATAGTAATCTGCCAAAATTTAGAAAGAAAAGCCGAAGAGAGAGAAGAAACAGTAACGCCCACCACAAGCGGCTACAACCTCAGACCACGAAGTAGAAAAAGAGTGGAGTCCCGACCAACCACAGAGAGGAAGACACAACAGGGAGGACCAGTTCGATTCAGAAAAGGCAGAGGAAGAAACGACAGCCCCATCGAAGAGCGAACAAGATCAAACAGGAATGCAGACGAGGAGGTGATCAACAACGGCAGGGCGCGGGCGTGTATTTGAAAGTCTATCATGGGAGAAGTCTGGTAGGAAGGACACACCAACTACAAAGTCATAAGAACCATTGTATGTTTTACCTTTATATTCTTTCATTTCAAGTGGTCGGAAGAATTATTGCAAATGAAGCAAAGTCACGATGAATATTTAAAATTTAAGCCAAGCAAAAGTGGACACTAAAGTAATAAATTGTGTTTTCTAGAAGAGAAAAATAAACTTTTTGTCTTTACAATAAAATTTTATGTAAATATGGAAAAACACAATTGCTAAAATGAATTTGTTTACTTCTGTGTATGACTCCACTAAGATGCGACAATTCCTTTGGTTATTTGTGTTTTAATAGCTAGGGTTTATATTGTATATAAGTGTATGTAGATGTGTTGTTACATTGTTTCATATTATTGTACATCTGGTTTTTGGGAAACGTGGCGTAGGCAACACACATACTAACATAACATTAACCAGCGGTTCGCAGATTGAGGGGAAGTTTTTGAAAGAGCCAGATAAAGAGAGAGAAGAAAGTGAGAGAAATATGTATGAGAAGACTATGCGTTTGTAATTTAAAAGTGATATGTAATGTATAAAAATTGTGAAATGTAATCATAATGTGGTGAAACTTTGTTTTTGCCATATGACGCATTTTTTGTTTCAGGATGACCACTGAAGTCTATAGAAAATTTTCTTTTAACTAAGGACTTTGAAACCGATATTTATTTGTACAAGCGAGGGCAAAGAAGATTGGCTTCAAAAGTCTGTGGAAAATTTTAATTTTTCTTTCTATGAGACAATGAAACTTTAAGAAGAACTACATTATACTTTTTATTTAGCATTTAAGTAGAAATTAAGTTAGTTAAGAGACATCTGGGGACAGCTAATGTG
>BMAU01001525.1:0-64354 GCA_019973935.1 Trichonephila clavipes
TAGTCACGTGGGAAGGATAAAAACATTTCCGCGTGTTGCTTTAATGTGTGCTTTTGCCTATGCGTGAGCTGTTTATATATTTTTGTGCGAACATTTTCTCTTAGCAATTATTAGTTATTGTTATATTTTGCATTATCTAGTTTAATAATTACGTAGGAAGTAATTTAAATAATTGTTCTTAGTGTAATTTTGTTGTAGTTCAGTATAGTTGTGTTATTTAGTGTTAATGTGCCAAGCCTATTGATACTGGTGACTTACAGTGTTTATATATTTATTAATATTTTAGGTTATTTTTAGTATACTTATATTTAGTTCTTCGTTATTTTTAGTTTATTATCGTTTTTATTTGCACACAAGAATGGCTCATAGTATAGAACAGCGACCATTAAACTTGAAAAACTTTCAAAGTCGTCATATGTATGCTTACGCTGATACTTTTTCCCAAATCACTGGAACTAATAGCGTGCTATTTAGAATGGGCAAAGGTCAAAAGTTGTTTAATGACGGATTTGTGAGTAGTATATCGTTCACCGAACCGGACAACGCTTCTAACGAAAATTTTTGTTATTAATTGCAAAGTCCGTGCGGAGATGAAAAAGCTTAGGGATTACGTACCAGCCTTCTGTGGAAATTCGAACAACTTGTCAGGTGAGCTATGAATTATTTTTTTTTGTTCCTATTTATATAATCTGTAAAACTGTGTTTATTAGATAACTGTTTGTCTTGATTTTACTCACTATTTTGAAATAAAAGAAATTTTTAATAATATTAAAAAAATTTTATCATTAAATCAAAAGAATGTTATGGATTAAAAAGTTAAATCAGTAGCTTCTGTAAACATCTAAAAAACGTAAATTACTAAATGAATATTTAGTATTTTGTAGTAATATATGTGAAACATTATTTATCATAAATTCATAACTTGATAATTTTTTAAAACAGCATTGGATGTGAATAACATTATTTTTCTATTTTTAAAGAATATGCATTATCAAGCTTTAATCTTGTACAGTTTTTATGGTTTGATTGAACACATTGTATTTCAAAATAATGTATGATTGTATAATTATTGCTTCTTTATCATTTAATTCTAAATTTATTGGAATGCATTAAAAGGAAATATTTCTTCTATAGTAACAATTTCACTAAACAACTAATTCTTTTTAGCCATTGCATTAAATCTGAAAATTGTTTTTAGTTTCATGAATGAAAAATTTTCAACAAATAATTTGCAGCACAAATACGCAGTAACAGAATAGTTATTTATTTTTTTTTGCTAAAATCTAATAAAACAGATATTTATATGATGAAGTTTTCAGTAAGAAAAATTATTGGAATACTGAATTTGAACTACTAATTTTCTTTCACTTGTCAAATGGATAAACTCCTTGATCCACGAAAAATAACATTGAATCCAAGTATATTCTACCTTATACTTTCTGTATGTCATTAGATGGCAGATGCACCTACAGTGATACAGTCTACATCATATTTTTAAATTTGTAATGTAAAAGGAATTTAAAAAAACAATACACACACAATATTTCATCATTTTCTCAACTTCTTGGTTTATGGAGTTATCGATTTGGAAAATGAAGTATTCATTTTGTTAATAAACTTTGGCACAAATTCTAAAACATATTTGCCAGTTTATTGTTCAGCGGAATGGTATGTAAATATGAAACACCTTATGCATGCTTAAAATTTTAATTTTACAATTTATTTGTTTAAAATATAAATGCTCTTTCTTTCTAATTTCAGATAATCACTGCAAAATGCACTTGTCCTGCAGGAGTGCTCCTGCATATTGTAAACATGTCTTTGCTTTGCTTCATGCAATTGAAGATTACGTCAGAAATGAGTTATTTTATGCATCGACTGAATGGCTACAAACTTGGCACCATCCAAAGCCTTCTAAAATTGTTCCACAAGAAACTAGCAAAATTTTTAAGGGTGAATCTTCGAAAAGAAGGCTTTTGAATACAAATTTTGACTATGATGCTATAAATTTTTGCCCTTTTATGGAAGTAATGAGGAATGAAAGTGAAGTGATTTTTGAAAAATCTATCCTTTTGCCAGCTGCTGTATGCAGTCAAAAGTGTGTGGATAATTTGCCTGCATTAGACATTGATGCAACACTTTTTTTCCATAAAAATTATTATAGGAACATGGATGAAATATTAGCATTAGAAAGAAGGACTATGGGACAAAATTGCAGTGAATGGCATCTAGAAAGAAAGCTACGCCTCACTGCAAGCGACACCAAATTAATTATTTCAAAGAGTAGCTGATTTTAAAACATTAGCCTCTCAAATTTTGAAAAAAAAGGATGATTCGTTGGATTTTATACCAGCTGTAAAGTACGGGTTGGAACATGAAGATTACATCCGGTATATTGTCCAACAACGCAATCCACAAAATGTAGTCCGACAAACTGGTCTAGTTATACATCCTTTAGAGCAGTATATTGCTGCCTCTCCGGATGGATTAATTAGATCAGGTGAGGTTAATGGAGATCAAATGCATTTTTAATCCAAAGGGTCATTCTGTACAAGAATTAATATGTAATAGACCTGATTTTTGTTTAATGAATTCCAATGGTATCATTGCCTTGAAAAACACTCAAATATTATTATCAAATTCAATGCCAATTAGCTGTCAGTAATTTAACAAGTTGTCTGTTTGTAGTTCTGT
This sequence comes from Trichonephila clavipes, assembly GCA_019973935.1. NCBI lineage: Eukaryota > Metazoa > Arthropoda > Arachnida > Araneae > Nephilidae > Trichonephila > Trichonephila clavipes. Next base: position 2,695 of record BMAU01001525.1, read on the forward strand.
TAAATAAAAACTTTAATTCAATAGAAAATTATTATACTGAAATTATACAATTTGATGCTAAATTGTGGGAGGAATGTAGAAAAATTAAGGAACTTTTTCTTTGATTTTTACCTTCCACAAATTATTAATTTATAAATTATTAATTTTAAAAAGTTATTTTTCAAGTAAAATATTTTTTCAGGGGGATGATATCATTTGAAAAGTAAAATTTTTTGAAAAGTTTTTATTTGAAAAGTAAATTTTCTTTAGTTAGCGGTAAGTAATTTGTTTTTCATTATTTGACGATTATTATTTTACATCAACATTGTAAAAAAAAATTAATTCCGTATTGCTTTTTGCAGAATATAATGAATATTTTTTTTTTTTTTTTGTAAAATAAAATGTAATGTGTCTTTTTCAGTATCAAAGAATAGTTGAAGGAATTCTTTATGGTAGGTATTCTTTATAATAGTTGATTTAAATAAATAAAAAGAATACATTTGAATTTTTACAAATGGGTAACTGTAAAAAATAACCTGGTTATATGCATAAATTTAAAGTCTCAATAGTAATAATATTGAAACAACTTAAAGTAAAAATTTCTTAACTGAATAAACTCGTATCTTATTTGCTATCACTTCCCCATTAAAATTGTTGACATAAAGTTCAGTCATGTTTAATTCTAAATATTGCAAGTGATTTACAAACAAAAACTTCAATATATTTTTCAGAAGTTGATTTTGTTCTCTATCCTAAAGATACCCCTTTGTAGAGAGATCAACTGTATTCACTTCTCTATGGCTGCTACCTTGACGTGGTGAGAAGCTTAAGTATCATTTGAAATTTCAAAAATGGTATAACAAAAGCAGTCTTAAACTAAATTATTCATAATAAAATTTCAGTTTATGAAAACTAATTTAAATACACAATCTGTAATTTAATGTATTGGTCTTTATTTCTAGAAAGAAAATATTCTTTTTTTTAAAACTTGGATGAACTTATAATTTCAGTATTTTATGTATGGTTTTCTAAGAAGGAACTTTAAATAAAAAATTCTATAGTTATTCAGTAACCAGGAAAGATGTCTAGAGTTTGCCATGAATTACAAAAACAAGCCCATGGCTTTTTGGAAAAAGGTTATTTTTCTGATGAGAGCAAGTCTGAGATTTTTTTACACCTCCAAGTATTCGAAAAAAATAAAACAGCTCTTGAACCCAAAAATGTAGTTCCCACTTTAAAACACGGTGGTGGAGATGTGTAGCCAATAATGGAGCGAGTAACTTAGCATTTATTGACAACAAAATGAATGTTTTAGCTGTACACAAAGTATTGAAATTTCATTACATTGTTGCATATGTTTTGTTAATGTTTACTAAGCAAGTGTACAAATAATCTTGAGTATAATTTTTTTTAAAAAATTCCCTTCTTTGAAATAAATGCTTAATTTATTTTTATTGTGAAGGAATATTATTTTTAAAACAATTTAAATGTATCTCAATAACTTTGTTATATTACTTAATTTATTTTTGAAAACATACGAAATTTTAAGTATACAAATACACATTTTGCCAATTGTATAACAAATTTGAATCCTCTTTACGTAGATTGTACTTATTATTCATTATAGTGATTTAAAATGTACATTTTTTTGGTTATATACCACTAAATTGACTTTTTAATACATATATTTTATGATTTAAACTTTTCAACAAAATAAATGATGTGATCACAATCAAGCCTCTTTATTTTTTTATCATAGTTACCTAAAATGAAAATCTTGCACTGGAAAATAGTATATTTCATATACTGTAAAATCCGGCATTATAACGGCGCACCTATACTTTCAATCTGAATTTTTAATTTTTAGGTGAATTCGCCGTATAACGAAGAAATCTGAAATATTAATATACATTGCTTTTATTGTTTTTAAGTCATTTATTCGAGGTATTACCCAAGACTTCTGAAAAAACTACTATATTCTAGAACTAAACTCTTTTAGTTCATAAGGAGTAGATTCTTTTAAGTAAACGGTGTTTAGATACATGTAGAAGTAATTTTTTTTTTTATGCTCATCTCTTTTTGTTATTTTTAAGCTATTATTGTTTTTATACCAGGGGTATAATGCACACATTAACTTTCGATTTTATTTTTTGTGTTCAAGTGCACGTTATATGCTGAATTTTACGGTACTATTGACTTTGAGACCAGAGTGTATAAAATAACCGAGTAGGTAAACGATTAAAAATTCTTCTGCGATAGAAATGAAGTTTCTTTTAGTAGAACTAAATTGTATATTTTACAAGATTAACCCATGCTATATGAACACAGAAAATTCTTCATACAGTTTTACTTCATTACACATCATTTATTGACATTTAATTATAACATTACGTGAATACACTATAAGCATTAAAATCATTTTACATGAAGATATTGATGAAAATATCTTAAATGTATTTTAATATTCAATGGAAAAAAGGCATAAGTGGCATTTCTTTCATTTCTACCATTCCAAAATTAGAATTTAAAGAAAATGATACAAGGATCAAGGACATAGAATGCTTTTATCAAAACCACTCAGCCAGTACAAAATGTATATACAGTGAAAACTATATTTAACACACAACTGGGAACTTAAAATTTTTTTCATGTTTAAGAATACAAAAAAAATATTCAACAAAATTAAGTTAATTTGCATTAATCTAATATACAAATGAAATAATTGAATACGTATTCCAGCCCCACCATTCAAAAATAATTTAAAAGAAAATGATATTTAGATCACAAGTAACAGAAACTACATCAGAGTGCTAGTGTAATATCAACTTTTCATCAAAAACACTTAGAACCATTAATAAATAGATAGAATTTCAAACATACAAAAACAAATTGTATTACATTATTCATTTTAAGCGATAAATTTGCATTAATTCTAATATACAAATGAAATAATTGAATATGTATTCAGGCCCACCATTCCAAAATAACAATTTAAAGAAAATGATGTTTAGATCACAAGTTATGAAAACAGAATACTAAAAATAAAAATTTATATGAAAATTTTTTTAAAAAAATTAAATTATTTATTAAATTAAATTATTGAAACCTTTAACTTGCATCAAAGGTTTGTGAAAATTACACAACATGCATGCAATAAAGAAAACTTTGTTAGCATTATGGAAACTATGATATGGTAAAACCCCTTGAAAGTATTTAAAAATCTTTATTTTTGATATTGCCCTTTCCACTGTAACTCGCTTGTTCGACAACTGGCAGTTACTGACCATTTCAGATATGTCAAACTGGATTTTGTCTTCTAGGAATATTGGGCGATATAGCTTGCATCCAATTTTCTCCAATTCATTGGCAATCAAAAACCCTTATCAGCCATTACAACATCATTTGGCTCTAAACGATCCATCAGTTTACTTCTTATAAAAACCTCTTTATCAGATATACTACCTGTGAATAATTCTGATATGAAGCTTATAGCTCCGTTAGGAGTAATGCCAATCATACCTTTAAAGGTATTAGCATTTTGTAACGACTGAAAGTCATTTGTTGCTCCATTGGACTACTGGGTTTCTGAACCTCAATCTCGGTGCAATCTACAATTATTCGTACATTTTTACAATACATTCGGAATGGTGGTGGCATGTACCGAATCACCTGATCCTTGGATGGGGAAGACATCCTGCAATTTTAATTTCTCATACAGAACATCCGCGGAGAAATTGAAATCACGCGAACAGTAGAATCTGAAATTCCAAATAAAATTGCTAAAAATTCATTTGAAATTCCAGTTCTCAGTTTTACCAAAAACAGAAAATACCTATCAATGGGTCTTCTTTTTTGTACCCATTGATAAATCATCCTCAATCTGGAGGAATCTGTAAATACAGTAAAATTCTTTTATGGTAAAACTTGTTACGCATTTCATTTGAGTATCATCACGGATGTTCTCAGGGATAAAATTAATTTCTTTTGTTGATATTAATTTTTCAATAGCTATGTCCTTTTGAGATAGCATATCTATCACTTCACCAAAAGTATCTGTTTGGGTACCAGCACTGGTAGTACTGGGCTCCATTTCCCTAGGATTAAAAGAACATATTGAAATTTGTATCTATTCATAAACATTTTTAAAAAAAAGTTAATACTATTATAAATTTGATATTTTTCAGAAAAACCTTACAATACATGCCTTTTTAGTACATAAAGTACATATAGCTTGAGGCAAAAAAAATTAAACTAAATTTAAATTAAACTAATTCCACTTTAACAAGAAAAACATATTAGTAAAAATTTTACATTTCTGACTGGACTTCTTCTGTTTGTACTGTTTCTGTCAAAGATGGTTCAAATCTATTTTTCATAAAAAAACCACGTTTACATTAGTATAATATTTTTAATAACAATTTATATAATATTTATGTATGTACTTCATTGAAAATATATATATGTCTGTTATTTCTTCCTATATATCAGATTCTATTTCTCTAGTGAATGCTTCACACAAATGTTGTTTTTTTTCAATAAGTATGTAAAATCATGTAGTAATAAATTTTATGCATATATATATACTTTACATATATTGAATATCATATTCTTGTGTTCTAATTTTAGATAATTAAATACAGAATTATCTTTGTTGTTTACTGTCAAGATATGTAAAACAAGTAAAATTTAGGTTACATAAATATATATTTTACCTGTTTATAAATGACCGCTATATAATTTAATTTAATATAAACCAAAGTTTGCTTTACAGTTTTAAGTTAACTAAAATATTTTAGTTTTGTATGTACATTATCTGTATAATTTAACTAAAAATATGCTTTTAAGTACTTACATTACTGAAGTGGATGGCTTACATCTGTCCAAAATCCTTCGAGATGAGGCTTTCTTTTTAAAACGAAGATAGTTGGGATAGAGCCCCGTTTAACTGCCGACGATTAGTAAATGGTTGATACTCAAAGCATGTCTCTTGAAGTGATCAGAACATATCAGAGAGTGAGCAGATGGCTTGAAATTTTCACGCCTGATCATTTTCAACCATGCTTTCAGAAGACCAGGATTTTTCACCGGGAACTTAAAGAATGACTTGCTTTTGCATTCTTCCTTCTTCCTATAATTCATGCAGCCATATGCAGCGCAATGAGACATTTTAATAAGAATATTTTAAATGTAAAAAATTGAATTTCAAGAACGAGCAACGAAGTGTTAGGCTAAAAAATTACCCGGGAAACAAACCAAAACATAGACACGTGTTCTCCTCACCACGTGATCATGACGTCACATGAATCAACAAGTGCTCTTTATTTAACGACTTCCGTGTTTGAGCACTTGTCGTTTATCGATACTTAAAATTTCTGAAATGCCAAGATTGCAAAAAGTTTTCAAGAAACGCAAAGGTAAGTATTATCCACGTAAGAATACTATTAATAGCAAAGTACCACTGATTGTAAATTAAATGCTCAAGCTGAACATGCACATGATTCAAAGCAGTCATGTGCAAAAGAAAATTCCCGATTTAAATGAGTTTTTCTTCTTTTGGTGATAGCGTAGGTATTTTAAATGCAATCGTGAATTTGAATATTCTTGCTTTTGTTTTCAAGAATGAAGTTCACTGTAAAATGTGCAACAGTGGTTTAGACATGCAAGTTTTAAAAGGTAAGTCTGGACTGGCTATTACGTTTGTCCTGAAATGTTTTGCTTGTCCATATCGTGTAGAATTCTCTTCTTCAAATTTTCATGAAGGAACACAAATTGCTACAATAAATACCAGGTTTGTGTATGCTATGCGTTCAATTGGAAAAGGTGCAGAAGCAGGGAGAATGTTCTGCAGCGTAATGAATCTTCCGCAACTACCTTCAAGGTTTTCTCCTTACGGTAAGCGAATTTTAAATGCTGCTAAACTTGTTTATGAGGATTCAATTCAAAATGCTGCGAAGGAAGCTATTTGTGAAAATGAAGGTAACAAAAATATAGCAGTTGCTGTAGATGGGACATGGCAGAAGCGTGGTTACACATCCTTGAATGGTGTAGTTACTGTGACCAACATTGATGCAGGTAAGGTGATAGATGTTGATATTCTTTCGAAATATTGCGCTTGTAAAAACTTGCCTTTTCATGAAAAGGATTGTAAAAGGAACTACGTTGGATCTAGTGGAGCGATGGAAATCCAAGGTGCGTCTAAAATTTTTCAACGGTCATTATCTTTACATAATGCCCGATATATTACGTACTTAGGAGATGGGGATTGAAAATCATTTGATGCGGTAAAAAAGAAAAACATTTATGGAAATGAATACACAATTGAAAAATTGGAGTGTATTGGCCATGTAATGAAGCGCATGGGAACAAGATTACGCCAATTAAAAGCTCAATTGAAAGGGTAAGTGTTTAAGTGGGAAAAATCGTTTGACTGAACATGAAATTGATAACTTGCAGTCATACTATGGATCAGCTATTCGGAGAAATCACAGCAGTGTTCAGAATATGCGGCAAGCTATCTGGGCCATTTTTCTGCATAAGTTATCAACTGATGAATATCCTCAACATGGTTTTTGTCCCATTGGAGCAGATTCGTGGTGTGGATTTAAAAAGGCTGAAGCATCAGGTAAGTCTTACAAACATAAAAACAGTCTTCCGGTCGCTGTTGTTGAAGCAATGCGTCCTATATTTAGAGATCTTTCCCATCCTGATCTGTTGAAAAAATGTTTGCATGGAAAAACACAAAACCCGAATGAAAGTTTTCATAATGTCGTTTGGTCACGTGTTCCCAAAGCAACATTTGTACAGATTGAAACACTTTCACTTGGTGTTTATGATGCTGTTTGTTCCTTTAAATGATGGTAATGTATCGAAATTAAAAATGCTTCAAAAAAGTGGGTGTAGAACCAGGGGAATTTTCAGTAAGTGCCATGAAACTTTTCGATAGGGAAAGACTAATGAAAGCAATTTATGCTTTTTCTGGACGCTCGAAGAAAATTAGAAAAGATAAAAGAAAAAGAAAGAAAAATATTAAGAAAAATAAGGTAAAAACCGGCTACAGTGCAGGATCTTTTTGATGAGGTAAAAATTTATACAAAAGCTACTGTGTTTTCTAATTAATATATTTTTCAAGTAATCTGTTCTTTTTCTACTGTATGCATGAATTGGAAATTTTTTTATATTTTTCATATGTATTATGTGTTTTTATTCTTTATGCAAAATTTTTTAAATATTTCTTTGACATTTTTCACTAATGAAAATGTCGTAACAGAAAATGACTATTTTTATTAAATTGTGTATTTTTTTTTCTATAAATCTACCATATGCATGAACTGGAAATTTTTACTATATTTTTCATATGTATTGTGTGTTTTTATTCTTTATGCAAAAATTTTAAAAAATATTTCTTTGACATTTTTCACTAATGAACATATGTCGTGAACAGAAAATGACAATTTTTAATAAATTGTGTATTCCTTTTCTATACTTCTACTGTATGCATGAACTGGAAATTTTTACTATATATTTCATATGTATTGTGTATTTATACAAATTTTTAAGCTTTGGTGTTCAATAGTTTTTAGTAAAAGGTTTATAAATATCTAAAAATGCAATGCCTTTTTTTCATTGCACATAGCTTGTTACATATATAAAAATACATAAATTTCATGTTCAAGAAATCTGTTTTTATGTTTTTGTTGTTTTGAATACCATTTACCAAATATTTAAAGAAAATTTTTAATTCTGCTGCTGTAAAACATTGTGTTAACAGGTGAATATATAAAACACTAATGAAACTTTTCGAAATAGTGTATAATCATGTATTACCAAAGCCATATTTTCATGTATTGACACATTTTCACATGGTATTTATGATGCTTTATAGTCAAAATTTGATGAAAGTAATGTATCAGAACTGAAAATTCCTCAAAAATTGATACAGAATTTGAGTAAAATAATTAAACGCTAAAAAATACCTCGATAGCTTAAAAGTGAAAAATGCTATAAATGTATTTTCTGAGAAATCTAAGTATAAGAAAAAACTAAAAAGCCTTAAAAGTAATAGAGAATAAGCTAATATTTAATAAAATAGGGCAAATACTTGTTGTAATTCATTATTTTTGTGATCAAGTGCTTTTTACACTAAAAATGCAATTATCTCAAAATGGTTGTTTTCAAACTGCGGGTACAGTTTTCTCAGAATCTACAGAATGAGTGCTCATGCAATTTTTACTGCACATAAATAATATGTAACTCTATATACTAAGCTTATTTTTTTGGAGATTTTCCTGAAATATTTTGCTGAAAAGCAGTTATCGTAAAAAATTTGACAGTTTTCAAAAATTTCAAAATGATACTTTTACGATGAATTTTTTTGAAAAAAGTAAACAATATATTTTAAATATATTTACCAGTATTTAAATAAAAAAGCCTAATTAATATACAGACAAAATTTGAAATTTATATATTTAACAGTTTCTGAGAAACTTGTACCTAAAATGGCTCAATTTAACATTGTCGGTATAGGCCCTACCGACTTCAAAATGCATAAATTCTAAATTCAACAATGTGTACCAACTTTTGTTACATGTGCTATTACTAAGAGCTAGGGAAAACATAAAACATTTGGCACAACAGGAAAAACCTTAGCATCTAGTTATTTTTTTCTTTCTGAAATAAATCAGTTTAAATTTTTAATTTAGAATCTGAATAAAGATAGACATTAAATTTACGACAACTCTGTGTCTTTTTAAATTTTAGTTTTCAAAATTTGGAAAATTATAAAATATTACATAAAAAATAATTTAGGCTAAAAAATTAATTTTTAAATAATTTTTGTCCATTAAATTGTACTGTGTCTCCTAAAGAAAAATGCAATTGTAAGTCTTTTAAAACAAGTCACACCACAGTACTTATACCAAAGTATTAATTTATATAATTGTTCACTAGAAAAACTTGTTTCTGAGTGAATGCACTGGCCATATAATTGAATATCAAACGAGTGAAAATGAATTACAATGTTCACATTATTCTTGAAGGCACACTGTGCTCAAAATGGAACATTCGAAAAAATCAACTATGATAAGTTTAAATTCTTTATGACATGTATCCACAAAAAGATGGATGTGCCTCAAATTCTGGGATAATAAGAATTTCTAAACATTTCCCACACAAGTAACTATTGAAAGACATACACATTTTTCTTAAAGCAAAGTTTGAACATTTTTGATATTTTATGATCAGTTTTTCATGAGGAGGAAATTCTTAAGGAAGCAAGATCCTTCCAAAATTGTTTGGAAAAGTAAAATGCTTTTGAAATAGTAACAAATTTACAATAAAAAAACATGGGCTTAGACAAATAATCATCAGACTTGTGCAAACATTTGTATGATTGATTATCAAAAACTAGGTTTAGGAATTAAAAATTCTCTGTATTTATAAGGATGATTGATTCGTCTAACCTTTGACTTGATTGATATAAAACAGTTTTTTATCATTAAGGGATGATGCTCATATTTAAATCTACCTTCAGTTATTGAATCAATCAGCATGAAATCAATTTCTTTAAAAATGTACTAGCTTATATATTATGCAGAATATAATACAGAAATTTAGTATGTGTGTAAATAAAACTTAGAATTAAAATGAATTAATATGATTTGTATGAAAATCAGTGATTTCCTAACATTTTCTTGACAATGCTCAATTTGATGCAATGCCAAAAATGTACATAAAAATATTTACTGCAAGAGAGAGAGCGAACAATTCATATAAAAAATTAATGCATAAATCTAATATTTTCTATTTTCCCTCTCCAAAAATATTCAACAAATTCTTGAATTACAGAAACAATTAAAATCACACAGAAAGATTGGTTCATCACCATAATGTACAATTTCACTTCTATACTGTGATATCAAATCTTTAACAAACATGCATGATATGAGGGAGAAAGAACAAATTATACATAAATCAAGAAATCATTTTGAATTGTAAAAGCAATTCAATTGAATGATAATTGCTAATCTGTACAAATTCATTAAAAAAAACTATCTTAAGATACTTCTTCATGAACAAATAATGTGTAAAAAAAAAAAAACATTTATTTTTCCATCACTATGCACATGTCATTTTTGGCAGAATTCAAACAAAACATTGAATATAAACATTACAACTACATATTTCCCAAGAAACAGCTCCATCCATTTCAGAATAACTAAAATGTCAAAAAAAAAAATGTATTGAAAACGATGGTATTAATTTGCATGCCGTAAATATCAGTAATTTTTATGCGTAAATAATTCACTATTAACAAATTATGCTATTCAACTGTCAAAAAACTGTTCAACTTCTAACAGTTTATCATCATCTAGAGAAATTCTAGCTTCCTCTACATTCATATCCACTCTGGCTTGATTTTTTTGCTGTTTTACTTCTTCATCAGAAGTTAACAATACAGGAAGGCTAACATGAGCATATTAATTTGTTTCAAAAGCAGCATTGGACACTGGTTCTTTACACACATCAGCAAATTTAATTTCATTTAGATTACAATTGAGTGATACAGAATTACTAGATAATGTAGTGTTATTTACTGTATCAAGAATGGCAGGTATTGTATGAGACACAAGAACTTTAGAATAGTCAATGAACGGGTTTAGATCCTTCACAGTATGCCTGCATAAAGACAAAAAATAGTATTAAAAGAAACAGAAATTAATACAATGTATTCCAGTGCCATGGTTCAACTTTTAACTCATATTCACAACATTTTTATCTTAATGTAAATTTTCTTCCTTTTAAACTCTTCAAACAATTTGAGGCTGCAATGTTCTCTATCCTTATACTAAAGCTCATATAAAAAAGGCATTGTTTTTTAAAAAAAACTTTTAAATATTTCTTTAAAAAATGCAATCATTTTTCAAAAAGTTATTATAGAAAACTTCATGATTTGCCTACCTTTTTACATTGTATTATACTATTACTCTATCCACATAAAAAAAAACATGAAAATAATTTAAATATTAGAAATTTAAAAAATCATCATTATACCAGGGGCATAAACTTGAGATGGTTAGGAAGGAAAAGGATCATTCTAATAAATACTTTTTATACATAATAAAATATATTTCTTAACTAATTTTCATTCCATGAATAATTTAATTGATACACATGCTAAACTCTCTTGTCAACAATTTTTTATTTAACATACCGCTCTGTAGAGTTATGCAATGTTCTAGCAAAATAGTTTTATAGATTTGAATTACTTCAAAGACAGACAAAACCAAATGCCCCAGATTTTTTTCACACATCTTAATGAAGCTCTTATTTTAACATTTTTATCTCAAATAATATCAATTGAAATACCTTAAAATTTGGCGTATAAGTTGAACTTTTAACACAAAAAAATAAGGTTGAAGTTTAAGGGTGCGCAATTATACGCCGGGTATAAAAATGATAGCTTCAAAAAAAAAGATGCATATAAAAAAAACTTAAGACTTCTACGAAGATCTGAATACTGTTTTATTTTTAAAAAATGTTATACCTTATGAACTTAAAGGGTTGTTTTTCTAGAAATATACTATTTTTTCATAATCCTGGGGTAATACCTTAAATAAATGGCTTTTAAACATAAAAGCATTGCTAACCTACATTGCAGGTTCTTTTGTAAAAAAAGGGGGTGCACGTTATACAGTGAATATACTTTAAAATTTAAAAATGCAGCTAGAAAGTATAGGAGTGTGTCACACACTAGTGTGCATTATATGCCAGATTTTTCGGGAAACAGCATCATCATTTTCACACTTAAAATTAGTACAATATTTTTTGAAGAAACTCTTAATAGTCTGTAAATATATAATATTTATAATTTTTCAATAAAACTAAATAAATGTATCTGCATGAAAATTACATACTTTATTTTCTTTGTTTTCAACTCCAACTTTTAATTTTTTTGTTTCTTTTTCAGTTTCATCTTTTAACTTTCTTTTTCCTATGGAACAAAATAAAAATTGAATGTAAGTATTACATTAGTTTCTAAAATAAAAATGACAGTTGATATAGGAAATGTAAATATGAAAATAGATTTAAAATTTAATGTTTTTTTAGACAAGTTTTTGTTTTCTGTGAAAGACAAAATCTCATTCTTTGAAAAGTGATTTTATTTTAAGAATTAATTAGGAAATAAAATAAGCATATTTGTTAGAATTTCATAGCATTTATTGCCATTGTTTAAATCAGATTAAACTCACAATCTTTAATTATGTAATCACCACTTTCTAATTTTTGCAATATTTTTTTTATATATTTTCAATTTGTTGAAGAAATCACTACACCAATGAGGCTGCAAACTGATTTTGGTATGTCATGAAATTCAATGAAATTTATCTAACATTAAAAAATATGTGGCTTTTCTCTAAGTATCAAAAACCAGAAGAATAGTGAAATGGAATTGTATTTATAAAACACCTTTTTTTTCCTAAAAACAATTATCTGTACTTTTTAAATCTGCAAAGAAACAGACATATAGTAATAAAAAGTATTTATCAGTTTGAGGTGTTTTCTAGTGGGATTCATACGGAACTAAACTTGGTCTAACTTTTAGAAGGGGCAATCTTTGCTAAAGCATTTTTAATCTAGGTACGCTCCCTACTCATTTATTTTTTTATACTATGGTCAATGGATGAATTACTCAATTCTTTCCGTCGGCACGTCAGCAACAAAGTTTTGCTATTTCTGATATTCATTCCAGTGCATTCTATAGTTTTGCTTATTTACTGCTTTTGTAATTTTAAGTATTATTCCAAATCAGGGATGCATATTTTCATAGTTAGATTTGAGAACAATTAGAGTAATTAATTAATATTCAAAATACATTGGAAAAGGTTTCAAAGGACAGCCCCCTCCCTAAGAAAAAAGAAGACATTTCAATGTATTTTCCAATATTTTTTCTTTATTCTTAAAAAAATCATTATCAATAATAGATATTTTCATTGGAAATGCTATGACGGTTCTTATTCTAAAACATGTAAATGAACAGTTCTGTTTTTGAATTACTGATGTCACATAAAGCCCATCTATACCAGCGAAAAATAATCAACTCAGATAAAAATGAGGTGTATGATAAAATATGCTGTCCTATGGTATAGCAAAGCCAGAAATTTAGTATTAATGTTATAGTTCTTTTATGTTTGGAAAATAATTTTCCAAACTCAATTTTTGTTTCTTAACATTAAGTGAAGACAACCTTGAGAAGTAAAAAAAATACAAAATTTTAATATAATTTTCAGTAAAGATGCATATTGTGAAATTGGTATTATATTAGTTACATATCAATATAAAGTTACTTCATCCTTTACTGACAATTTTATATTCATTCAATAACAAAAATGTTCAAATATTACCTTATTTATTTTTCTTTTCATGATGAATTTCCTCCAAAGTTTTATTTTAAAATCTAATGATTTAGAATTTCTTACAATAATAGAATCACATTTAACATAAGTAATTTCTAATTTAATACAAATTCATTTTTTTAATGAATTAAAACAGTGATCCATAAATATTTTTAACTCACAGTACCTCTTATAAATTAAGATTTCATGATGGTGTTTAAGTCAAAGCATGTTCAGTCATAAACAACTAATAAAAATTAAAATGCCACACTAAAAGTTGATTACACTTATATATAAAATGAAACAAACAAATAAATCTTCACATAAATTTATTTAGAGCAGTGGTTCCCAAATATTTTCACCTCATGGAATCCCAGAACTTGAAGTTGCTTTCGCGGAATTCCATTCTCCACACACATAGTTCGAAGAATGTATCGAAAAATAATAGATTAACAGATAGATAAAGTAGATCAAAATGTTATGGGCACTTTAAGTAAAAGCAATTTAAAAAAGTCTTGCACTAATTATTAAAAAATTTATAATCTAATTTAATATAACTTACTCATTAATAATATTAATTTATGATCCACAAATGTCACTTATCTATGCATTATTCAATAACTGGGATACATGTTCACTTTTTTTTAAACAAACTGTTGAAATTAAATGCAATCGTATTACTTATTCATAGTTTAAATTGTTTTATAGTTTGTTTTTGTAGCCACTCATGTTGAGAAAGATATTTCACTTAAACACAATGCTCTGAATGGCATTAAAATGTTCATAGCTGAATGAGAAAAACTGTTTATTTTGTATAAATTTTCAACATAAAAATTTAGATGCTGTTCTAGTCACACACACACACACTATATAAGGTTAATTAAATTAGATTAAAAATTAAATTCCCTATCTAGCACTTGACTCATCTTTCGCAGTTCCCATCTTCAAGTATCAAACTAATCACCCATTTATTTCTTCCGAACATATGGCCTAGCCAATAAACATGTCTAATTCCAGAGATCATTAGATTTAATAGTCAACATATGTCAGCATTAACTTGCAAGCAACGTTTTCAAAGCAGCGATACTTACCATATGTTTTTCAAGTGTTATCCACTTGAAACCACCACCATGGCGTGCTTTTTCCTCTCAGCTCTCGGTATCAGAACAGATGTAGAAATGATCGAATAAAGGTCTTCCTTTTTAAAACTTTATTTTGATTCTATCTTCAAAATCATGACAGAATTAAAGCCGGCAGGATCTTTGTCTGCGATCTTAATGTAAAAAACTAATCTTTTTTATAAAATATTTTAATATAAAAACCAAAGCCAACTGCAGTAATAACTGATATGAAGAATTTTATGGAAGACTGACGGCACTCTACATTTGTTAGCTGAGGACGTTGGGTTACCAGAATTAATCTATGGTACGGAAAAAGAAACGCGCTAGTAATCCCCGAAAGAACATTGCTCGTATGGAAATTCATGCTTATCAATTGATATGTTGGAAGTGTTCTTACTGTGTTTGTTGTTATAGTTTCGTTTATTGTATTGCTTTTTGATTTTAGTATTACTACTGCTTAAATATTTCTACTGTGTTTAATATGTCTTTCTAAATAATGTTATGTATTGTTTTGTGTTTATTGAAAATTTATTAAGTTTGTAAAGAGAGAAAAAAACCACGCCATGACTCCCTTTTAAAATTGGGGGGAATGTAAGGATAATTAAATTAGATTAAAAATTAAATTCCCTATCTAGCACTTGACTCATCTTTCGTAATTCCCATCTTCAAGTATCAAACTAATCACCCATTTATTTCTTCCAAACATATGGCCTAGCCAATAAACATGTCTAATTCCAGATCGTTAGATTTAATAGTCAACATATGTCAGCATTAACTTGCAAGCAACCTCTTCAAAGCAGCGATACTTACCATATGTTTTTCAAGTGTTATCCACTCGAAACCACCACCATGGCGTGCTTTTTCCTCTTGGCTCTCGGTATCAGAACAGATGTAGAAATGATCGAATAAAGGTCTTCCTTTTTAAAACTTTAATCTGATTCTGTCTTCAAAATCATGACATATATATATATATGTCATGATTTTCGATATATATATATATATATTTCATGATATATATATAGATTTCATGATATATATATATGTCATTTTATTCGGTCCTAAGTCCGAAATTGCTTTCTGACTCGCTAGGTTCTTCTTTTTTGTAGTTCTTTTATTTCTCTATAATTTTGTTCTTCATGTTCAGCTTTCATATTTTTATTACGTAATTTCTTATTATGTTCTTTATCTATTATTTCTTGTTTTTGATAAATAATACATATTTATATATATATGTCTAATTCTGTATAGACAAGAGATGAACATTCACCAATCACATTCGAAAAAAACACAGAGACAGTAAAGAGAACATACAATGAAGGACACTAGATTAAAAATTATAAAATGGATGCTGCAGCATTATAAACATTGCTGACTTAGGACAGCTAATATATAAATTATATAAAAGTGGGGTTAAACATGTTTTTTGGCCAGCCAACCTCCCCCTTTATGTAAATAATACGGAGTAAAAACCTATTGAAAGTAATGGATAGGAATATCTAAATCCATTACAAAATAGAGGTAACTTACCTAAAAATTGCACTTAAAAATGCAGAGCCCGTGCTAAACCTGAGTGCAATAAATAAGTTATTGCCAGATTCTGGACCCTAATGCAGATTCAAAGCATGTGAATGGCTGAAATGTAGCACTTAACAAAAGTATAAAAAGAATAGAAAACAAAAATTAATAAAAGAGTTACGAAAAACCATAACTTTAGAGACACTAGAGTATATATGAATTAAATAATAATAAATAATTTTAACTAATAGAATATGGAGGCAACTATAACTATGAAATGTGTAAATTTATAGTATTAAACTATAATTAATCTAAGAATTTTTAATCCTTACAATATTGAATAGCTTTATTCATATAACTATTAATAAAATGAATTGGGTATTTCTGATTTAAGCAATATTTATTAAAATGTTTATAGTTATTTATTACTTCTGATTTTTTTGACACTAGAAATTTATTGTGTTGTATATAATTAATAATATTTCTAAATATAGTACATTACTCTCCCAAAGCGGAACTTTTATTATATTGAAATTAAAATCTTCTCTTTTATCATAAATATTAGAAACTATTACATTATCTATTAATGTGATATGTATGTCAAGAAAATTTGCTTCATTGTTGTTACTATCTGTCTGTATTAAATTAAGATATTGTGGATAAAAATTAGTATTAGGTATAAAATTGACTTGCTTGTCAAAAATGATTATGTCATCTATATAACGATAAATATAATATTTAGAATTATTAACATAACTACTTTTAAAATAATGTAAGTATAAATTGGCAAGACAGTTGCTCGTCGGACCACCTTGTGGAAAATCTTGTGGACCACCTTGTGTCCAAATAGGGATGCAGCGGCTTGTACAAACTGTATCCGTTTCAATCACAAAACAAAAAATTTTCATAAAAAAGTGAAGGTTAATCATAAACCCTTTTCCGAGTGCCGTTCTTGCCATATTTTTATGAAGAAGAATACCCATTATAGAATTAACTATGATTAGGTCAGATAATCAAGTTCTAAAGTGTGTGCAGTTAAATCTACACAAGTCTAAATCTGCGACACAGCAACTCATTTTAAACATGGAAGCAGATAACATTGATTGTGCGCTGGTTCAAGAACCTCATAGCTACAGGAGTACTCTTCCGGGTTATCCTAGTACTTATCGACTTTTTTATGATCCTAATTCTGACATTATTAAGGCAGCTATTATTGTTCGTTCTCGTCATCTTTCGACTTTTATTGATTATAAAAATTCTGATTATAATATGGTCACTTTAGAAGTTATCGCAGGCTCAACTGCGTTTACTCTTTTCTCTTACTATTTCGAGCCTTTAAAAAACATCGACTCGGATCTTCATAAAATCAGCCAAGTTTTTAGTAGCAAAAATCTCAATCGATTGGTTTGGAGCATGGACTCCAATAGCAAATCAGAATTATGGTTTAGTCCCTACTCAGATGCACAAGGAAATAAGTTAAGTGAGTTTATTTCTGCCAACAACTTATTTATTATCAACGAGGATTGTGGTCCTATTTTTCGTGCAACTCGGGGAACAAGCTATATTGATATTACAGTTGTTGGTTTGGATCTACTCGAGGACAACTCGAGTTGGTGTCTTTCTGAGAATGAATCCCTTTCTGATCACGTGACGATAGAATTTGAGTTTTGTCTTTCCACTGTCCTGCGAGATACATCAAGTGCTCCTTTTGTAATATTTAATACAAAGAAAGCAAACTGGTGTCGCTTTCGGAAATTTTGTCTCTCTCGTTTGACTCATATTTGATACTCTTAACAGTTGCACTAATAGTTCTTGCCTAAATACAGTCATTGAGGAACTTAGTTTTGTTATTCATCAGGCATGCTTGTACTCAATACCTATTAAGAAAACTAGCAAGCATAATGTGCCTTGGTGGTCTATCGAGATTGGTTGTGCGAGGAAGAGGCTTAATGCTTCTAGAGGTAGATTTCAGCATTGTAAAAATCCAACTGTTAGAGAATTGTATAAAAATAGTTATCTTGAATACAGAAAGGATTATAATCAAATGCTTATTAATGCAAAATCTGAGTCTTGGAAGAAATTTCTTTTGACCATTGATGCGCAAAATGTGTGGAAGAAGGTTTATACGTATGGCGTTAAAAAAGAATTCATGAAAAAAATTGAAATAACTGGTATTAAGCTACCCAAAGGAGAAACAACCACTTCTTTAGATGAGACAATTAATGCCGTGCTTCAGAAATCATTCCCATCTGATTCAGAGGAAAAGGACAATATCTTTCAGAAAGACTATCGTCATGCGCGCGTACTGCTTACCCTTCCTTTTTGATCCTTCTTTTTCCTATATGAAGTTAATACAATGGTTTCTATGCTAAAGCTAAATAAATCACCTGGTCCGGATTCTATTTCAAATGAGATTATTAAACAGTTTCACTTAGCATTCCCTCTTTCTCCATAAGCTTTTTAATGTTTGCCTCGGTTTAGGTATCTTTCCTCGGATTTGGAAGCTTGCCCAGGTGATTCTCATCCCCAAAGTTAATAAGTTTAGAGTTCCCCATTTGGATAACCTTAGGTGCATAAGCTTACTTCCGGCTCTTGGTAAATGCTTAGAGAAACTTTTTGTTAACAGGATTTCCTGGTATCTGCGCAGTGGAGACTTTCTCTCTAGTGATTAATACGGTTTTACCCCTCATAAGAGTACTGAAGATGCTCTTTTACGTTTAAATGAGATTGTTAAGAGAGGCAAAAAGAAACATTTACACTCAATCTTGATATCTCTTGATATAAAAGGTGCTTTTGACAATGCATGGTGGCCTTGCATTTTGAATCTCCTTAAGAAAGCTGAAATTCTGATAAATATTTTTTCACTTGTTGCTGACTTTTTAAATGACAGAGTGGCCAAAATGCAACTGGGTTCGACATCTGCTATCCGCTGCCTTGAAAGGGGTTGCCCTCAAGGATCAGTGTCTGGACCTATTTTTTGGAATATCATTATAAATGATCTCCTATCTAAACTTAATAATCTTGCCTGCTGTGAAATCATAGCTTTTGCTGATGACATTTTAGTTTGTTCCCAAGGTAGGAATATTTCTGAGACTTTCCTACATGCACAGGAAGCTTTGAACTTCGCTTCTGACTCGTCAAAAAGTTTTAAATTGGAATTTAATCCTGATAAAACCAGATTCATGGCTATTGAAAAACGAAACTTTTGCTATGATGCATTTCAGCTATATCTCTATGTAACTCCCTTGACTATGGTAAAGCAAATGAAGTATCTTGGGGTTCTTCTTGATACTAAATTTTCTTGGAAGCAACACTTAAGTCACATATCCGAGAAATGTGACAAATTACAGCGTGGATTAAATCGGATTTTTCAATAAATTTCAGGAATAAATTTCGGAATAAATTTCAATGTACATTCTCTCATTTATAAGCAAGGAATCGAGCCTTTCATTTTGTATGGCTCTAGAGTTTGGGGCGAGGCACTTAAAAGAAAGATGAATTCTAAGTATCTGCGACGCATACAAAGAAGGATACTTTTACGGGTCATATGTGGTTATTGCACAATAAGTTACGACTCAGTTTATGCTATTCCTGGCTTCCCTCCAATCGACATTACTATTCTTCATAATATTGCTTTTAGAGAAAATCTCTGCTTCTTCCATCTCTAATTATGATTGTATTCTATCTCCATTTTTTATCCCTCATCCTTCAGAGAGGAATGCCATCAATACTGTTCAATTTAGTGACAAGAGCACAGAAGATTTCCCTGTTATTTGCTATACTGATG
The DNA here is from genome assembly GCA_019973935.1 of Trichonephila clavipes. Lineage (NCBI taxonomy): Eukaryota > Metazoa > Arthropoda > Arachnida > Araneae > Nephilidae > Trichonephila > Trichonephila clavipes. Next base: position 22,488 of record BMAU01001525.1, read on the forward strand.
GCAGTAAAATTGATGGAAGAGTTGGTTTCGCATTTGTTGTGTTCAGGAGTGGTGTTGAATCCGAGAACTTTCAATTTAGAATTCGTGATGAATGCACAGTTTTTGTAGCTGAACTTTTATGTTTAAATTTCGCCATTAAATGGATCACTGAGCAAAATAGTGTCATCTCAGAATACCTCATCTGTACTGACTCTTTCCTCCTTGGATTCTCTTAAATGTATTTCTTCATCTAACAATATAATCGTCGATTCAGAAGCAACTTAAAAGCCTAAGAGATAAAAACATCTCAATAGATTTTGCATTTGTTCGCGGACACACGGGCGTTCTTGGAAATGAGCGAGCCGATTGGCTTGCAAAAGCTGCAACCAAGCGCAAAATTGACATTGACATTAATATTCCTAAATCGTTTTACAAGAAGATCACGAATGAAAGGATGATGAAGTCTTGGAACCAAGAATATCTCATTTCTAATAAGGGGAGCATAACAAAGAAATTTTTTCCCACCATTAATAAGAGACTATCATGTCATCATTTTTACACTAACTACAAATTAACCCAATTTCTCACTGGTCACGGTAATTTCAAAAGCTACCTGAACAAATTTAATTTAGCTCCTTCATCTTTCTGTGACTGTAATATTGGTGGCGAGGAAAATGTAGAACATGTGATCCTTCTGTGTTCCGAGTATGTCAGAGAGAGAAAGATCATAAGACTGGCGTTCAAGAGACTCAACATTAATTGGCCACCGAATTTTCACCAATTACTTTCCACCAGAAGTGCTTTCAATAATTTCTGTAAATTTGTTGTAACTGTTTGTAATCCTTCTTAACTTTTTTTTTAATTGTTTATTTCCCTTGAATGTGTGTTTAATACTTACTTCTGCAAGCCCCGTGTGATACTTTGTGGTGCACGGGGATTTTATAATTGTTTTCAATAAAAAAAAATATCAGGAACTTTAATAATATTGAAATATATATATATATACATACAAAGATAAAGCATTTTAAAATTAATTTATTATATTATAATAAAAGTTTAAAAAGTGTTGCATAATAAAGTTATTATATTTAAATAAAATTTTCAGTTTAATGAGTAGGACAAGCTATAGATACTTGTAGCTATATAAACTTGATAGAGAGCGTGAATCCCTCTTGAATACATATTTATCTCACTTTGATTTTTTCTTTGTGACTCTTGGAACCCCTGGGAATGCCTCATGGAACCCCAGGGTTCTGCAGAACACAGTTTGGGAACCACTGATTTAGAATATTGGTATGAATAAAACTGTAGATAACTGCATATTTCAGAATCAAACAGGATGTGGCCCTTTCAATTTTATTGCCACATTAACTTTTGCTCTTTGATAAAGTGAAATTCCAGTTTTGCACTAATAAAAATTTGAAAACAGATTGAAATCTTAGGGGATACTCATCATTCAAGCTAATTACACAAACTTTATATACATTGCATATTACGTATATGCAAGGATAGATTTTTCCTTGTAAAATTACTTACATGGTTTCTTTGAATTTTAAATCAAAAATCACATTTCAGTTTTTAATTTATAATGTTATTAGGTATAAAATTTTAATACTACAAGAGCTTCATAAAGAAATAAAGTAATAGAAAATTTTTAATTTTTCACAAAACATGAAATATTGACTAACTTTATTAGAATTTTGAACTTTCACATTACAAAATTCATATAATCAACATAAAAAAGTAATCTATTAATCATGTTCTAGATATTTTATGTAATCCATGGCATTTGAGTTTGTTAAAAAAACACTGAACTATTAAATTAAAAAAGAAAGAAAAACATTTGTACAGAAATTTGTCATTCAATTTTACACTGTATTTTAGATTTTAGCAGTAAAATCAAATAGTTCTTTTCAAAAAAAATTTCATACAACTGCAAATACAATTAAAGAAAGTAGGAAAGAACACTTTGTGTTACACATTCTCATTCAAAAGCGAGAGAGTTATCTGAGGAAGTTATTTAATTCTTATTTATTCTACCACCTTAGTTTTAATTTATAATTTAGCTATCTAAACAGTAAAACTATCAAAGAAGTTTCATATTTAATTCAGTGAAGATACATGAATTCTAAACTTGGTGTTATATATTATATATATGTTGGTTACAGATTAATATTAAGTTAGTTCATCCTACCCTGATAAAATAATTTCATTTTCATTCAATTACAAAAGTCATTACTTTAATCTTTAAATTATACAAAAAAAAAATCAGTTATTACCTTGATTGCTTTTTTCTTCACTCTGAATTTCCACTGGAGCCTTTTATTTTATTATTTAAGGAATAAGGATTTCCTACAAACATAGAATCATTTTAATTTATAATTTTGAAAATAATGTACAACAGTAGTCCAGAAATATTTTTGACATACAACACCTTTGTGATGATGGTGTTAAAGTCACAAAGCATGTTTAATCATAAGTCATTAAAATAAAAACACAAAAAAGTAAATAAAAATTTAATGGATTTATGTATAAAATGAGACAAATAAATTTTTACATATAATTATTATTTCGAGTACTGAAAAAACAACCCAGAAGATCACTGCATATTTCTTCAGATTTTGAAATCAAACTGGATGCGGTCACTCTCAGTCTTATTTCCACATTAATTTTTGCGCTTTGATGGAGTGAAAACCTAGTTTCACACTAATAAAAGTCGGAAAACGAATGAAACCTTAGGAGATACTCGTCTTTTTTTTTTTTTTAAACCACAAATTTGATTAACAGTTGCCAAATTGTACCTTCCAACTACACTGTCCAAGATAATTTAATAAGATTTTTTTATATGCTAATCAAAAGAGATTTTTCCCTTAGTGAAAAATCACATTTATAAATCTTCTCTAAGTAAAATATTAATGTTATGTAATTTAAATAAAATTAAATTTCATGGCCCAGTTAAAATATGTACAATAGAACTTTACTGTGAGATAGTAATTGCATACTGCTATCATGCATTACAGTGATATATTTCATAAACCTTCCACTCCATGGATGAATATTAATAAAATTGACTACATTCCCTATGTATTTAAAAACCTGTGGTTAGCTTCAGAAATTTTAATCCATACACTTTGATGAGAATAATAGGAGTCTAGGGTAAATCAGGAGCTTTGCTTGTGAAATAAGTGGTCTCGGACTAAACACCAGCTCACTAAGGCCAATATAAACTATTTTCACATATACAAATATTAAAGAATTTGAATAAGCCTGAATATTTAAAATATAAGTGAAGTTATTTATAAAAAACAATAAAAGGTCATCTACAATGTCATTACCATGTATGAACCTTACACACTACATCAAATGAGCTCCTTGATATTTTTGATGACCTCATCCAGCTGATTTTTTCATTTATTTACTTAATGAAGTCTTACACCATATGTTGTATTCTGTGATAAATTGTGTCATTGAAAAACAGCCCTTTTCAAAATTGTTTCCCAGCAACCAAATCAATCACAATGTTCAATATATTAACAGTATAATGGAAGATAAATTTTCTGCAATATAATGAAGCATTTTATATTCCCTAGTTTGAAAAGAAATCTTTCTACATGCTAGCAAAGCATTGATTTTGGTATTGGTGCATTTATTAAAAGATGTCTCTTTCTGCTCTCTTGGTTCCATTTCTTGCCAAAATTATCACAAAATTTTCTAACCATTAAGAGGCCTTTAATTTAAAAGGTTATATGCATTCTGATATTAAAACTTTCCTATACAACAGTCTAAAGAAAATAAGTTTCTTTCAAGGCTTATTTCTAATTAGGCAAACTCTAAATAACTGTCATATATTTACAACAATTTTGCATTTGCATTTCTAATTTAAGATATACTTTCCTTTTTTCCTCTCATAATATTTAAAATCAATTTCTATAAAAAACAGTTCTTTCATTAAAAATCAACGGGAATGGTTTTTAATCGAGCCATAATTCAACACTGCCTGAAATTAGCAGTTCAAATCCAGAGCTTTTGAAGAATGCTATTTATTCACAAAGAAAAAGGAAGGAGGTATAAAAACTACTTTTAATTTTTACGTTACCATCTAGTAATATATAAGGAAATGTAATTATTTAAATTAAAACATTTATATCAATCAGCTTGAAATATATCTTGCCACATACAATACAAATTCTTACAAATAAAGGAGGCATTTACAATAATTCCATGGAATATATATATATATATATATACCGTATTTTCCTGTATATAATCTGCAGCAGTTTTTACGGCGAATAATCCAAAATTATAAACTGCCGATAATAAATGTCATAAGATAAAAAATACACAATTTAATTAAAAATAGAAGTAAAAAATTCTACAGAAAAAAAAATTATGAAACTTCTCTTTAAATATGTATGATAATATTTTTTACGATAATCTCAATAAAACAAAAAAATTCCTTGCTACTGCCATCTATGTTTTGAGTTGTTAAACAAAACATTACACGCGGAAAAAATTTTTTAAAAATTTTGCAAGTTAACAGCAAAAAAATTAAGATCAAGACTGCTTTTCCATTGTCTCTTTTTCTTTTAAAATCCATTTATTTTTTCCTCTAATTCTAGTCAATGAGGTTCTCCATGACTATCGGCTCTTTAACATCGACCACAATTTTCGAAGTTGGTCTTGTTTTTCCCCCACAAATGAATATTCAATTCGTCAACGTTGAAAAACCTGGCAGCTTCCCAACTTCAGTAGCCTTCTCTATAACTTTTAACTTGAAGTTTGCAGTGTAACTTAACGCTTTTGCTTCAACATGATGAACACTTCCAAAGAACGTAATAGTTCTAGTCAAGAGAAAATTGGAAATGGCGCCAGCGACTCATAACTGTTTTTTCCTTCCGAGGAATTGAATTTGTTTTTGAAAGTAATTGGACAAAAACTAGATACATCACCGAGTCATGAAAGCACCATCTATTACTTATTTTATAAAACATAAATGGCATTTCTTTCAAAACTTTATTGTTAGCTTTTCTGATGGAGATTGTTTTACCTCAGATAATCTGCGGAGGCGTATAATACGCACAATGAAGTTTGAAATTTTTTTAAGACATAATTCATGGATTATATACAGGAAAATACGTTAAGTACCATTTTAAACCACAAAAATACAAATATTAAAAAAAAGGCAAATTGCAAATTGTTTTGACATACAAAATTATAAAATTCTTTCTCAACTGCTTAGTAAAAAGTTAAGAGAATAATGAATATTAAACAGATCTTTAAAGTTAAAGGTTATGATAATAAAACTATTTAAAAGAAACACCCTCCATTTTATGTTGATTTTTGAAAGGCATGAACCTTTTAGATGTGGCAGCTGGAATATATATATATATTTGCAAGATCATATTTTACATTTTAAAAAACATTAAAATAGTGCATTTATTATACTCCAATAGATTAGTACTTCCTGTAAGTGTATATTAATCTCAAACTGTTTTTGAAGTAATTCAGCATAAAGTATTTTGCATCATAACTTTTAAAAAAATATTTAAAAAGACAAATAAAAGTTTTATACATATAAGTTTCCTAAATCTTTCAGTTTATGTTCCTTTTTACAAGAACCTATGAAAGAAGAGGAGAGAGAGAGAAGCATGACATTTCAAAAGAATTATATAACATGTGATGGTTAATAATAACTAGTTTAACTATAACACTTATGCTTTGGAACTTTTTTAATACTCTTAAAAAATGGAGCATTCATTGTAAAATAACATCACATATATATACATTGTAGAAAGAAGTTTCACAAAAGAGTTTGATTCAAATGAAATTACAGTTATATTTGTCTATGACATTACCTTAAGCATCTAGTGAGATCTATATCTAGTGAGATTTGAAAGTGATAGTTGGCAACCATGATAAATTGGCAGCATAATACTTCAGCTTTTTGATATTACTTTGTGTGAAGTTCCTTTTCCAGGACATATACAAGTAGACATAATTAATTGACAACGTGGTTATAGAGGTCCACTATATAGTGGTCAATCATATTAGTGTTTTGGCTGAATATAATATTACACCTTTATTTGTCCATGTAGTTCTTAAGGTTGGCAACTGCTGTTTTTAAGAGCATTATGGAAAAAAATACTATACTGTTTCACAGGCTAATCTTTTTATAACTTCCATGGTTACAATACACACTAAGTCATTTTTTTGTCATTTTAATAACTCATTCTTTATTTGAAAAAAAAAAAATGTCATTAAATTTAAGATGTTATTGTACCAGTTAGAAAATGAAAAAAAAAAAAAAAAACTTATACATATGTGTCAACGTCATAAAAATTTTTAACAAGAAAACCATTTTATTTCAACTCAATTTCATATGATTTTCCATTTATTTAACTTACCTTTATCATAAATTTTAAAACCTCGCCTAGCCTTTTGTGTAGGAGCATTATAAGCTGAAAAATATATATGTATATATATTTGAAATATTTAATTTTTTGTGTATAATATAATTTAAGAATATAAATATTTTTTAAACAAAATTTCTACAGTAATGAATTGTTTTTAAGATATATAGAAAGAGATATTATTCTCTTAATTCAACAATTGACACAAATTTTATTAATCTGAAGTAAAAAGAAACAAAACATAAATTACCTGAAAGTGATTCAAAACTTGGGAGAATATATAAATTAGAACTCCCATTTCAGACATATTAATTTATCTTAAAATGTAATTTTTTTAGTGCTGCTAAATTTTTAATAAAAAGTATCACACCGCAAATAAAAATAATATTAACACATTACATACTCTTAAAAAATTACACATGAATGTAATTTTTATTTACTTGTTTTTAGAATTAATTTTCAAGAAATTAAAAAAGTATAATCTTGAATTAGTTAATACGATACTAAATATATGATTAAAAATAGCATTTTATCATAAAATAGTTTGATGCAAACATGGCATAAAATTCACATATTCAAAAATTATCTTTAAATGCTAATTTTTAGAAAGTGTCTTAAAATTTCCATGATTCAACTTAAAAAAAACTCGTATACAATTTTATTTTTTAGACAAAGAAGAAGCTTTACAGTTGCTGATGATTTAAAAATTTCATACATCACAACAACTTTTTGGATGGAACACTTTTCTCTGCTGGGACATGGTGACATTAAAACATTTACATGAACATGTTTTGTCAATGTAAAAACCTTTACATTATCAAACAAAATTGATATATAATGTGCAATATTACGTAAACAGATTGTACATCCTCATTTTTTTTCAGACAACTGCTGATGGCAATTTGTGTATCACTGAAAGTGAATGAATAAGTTTCTTGTTTCCAAGAATAGAGTCCGAAAAGGTTGAAGAGAGAGAGTACATTTGTCTCATTAAACTCAATCCAAAATTAAATGTATTGTCAGCTCTAGTATATGAAATTAACACAATAAATAAATTGAATAAAATTGCCCCTTCTATTTCATCTATATTTAGTTATTTTATGGTACAATTTACACTTTTTCTGAAAAATGCAAAGTTAACTAATGAATGTAATCCTTTTAAGAAAGTGTAGTCCTGTATTCTCCACTTCTATAATGTGGCTCTTGAGCCCAAACAGTATCCCACACCAGTCATATTTTTATGTTAGTTCAAGTATATTTTTGTCATTTTAATACCTTAACCTCAGTTTTTGCATTTTTTCAATATAAATTTTTTTTTATCAAAATGTTTCATTAATATTGGGCATTTTCTTGGAACCATATTTTTTTTATTAATAACATGCACCTTACATCAATGGCTGTAAATTCCTCACGGTCAACATTAGAAAACCTTTGCACAGATATGACTATAGCCTGAACCTTCACGACAAATATGTTGAAAAATTGTCTTGTTTGTAAATAACATTTTTTGGTAAAACATAACATTTCCTTTTCTTTGTATTCAGGTTTTTCATTGTGGTTGGTTCATCATAGCATAAGAAATAACACCCTTTGCATGCAACATTAATAAATCATCAGTATGGAAATTTTTCATACACAAGAGAAACTATATAATACTAGAATGTATGTAGTTTAACAACTGAATAAATTTAATATGTAATTCAAATTACTTTACCTGTGCTATACGAGTCAGGCTCATTAAAAAGTTGGTTTAGTCGTTTTAACTCTTCGGAGTCTACAGCTACAGCTGAAATGATAATTACTTTCTTACAAGTAAAAAAATAATTATGTTTCATAATACACACACATGTTCCTCATTAATTCCAATTAATATGTAAATCCAGTCATAATTCAATTTAAAAAGAGAGCCCATTTTTTTTAAAATTACTACTAGCTTTTACAAAACTTCTCACCTATACTACTACAAAAGGATGTTAATGCAAGTTTCAATAAGGATGAGACATTCAATTTTAACTGCACCAACATAAATCACAAGCTTCCTATCACGACCACTGAGCTACAGCAGCAACTTAATCAATGGGAATGCAAACTAATATGGTGAGAATGTTAAAATGTATGTATATTCAGATTAAAAGTTAAAAATTATCTAAAAAAACAATTGAATTTTTATGGTTTTAAATTATTTCATACTAATATATTCTTAATTTAAAATAAAATGGACATAACAAGGTGTAATCATCTGTATTTGTAAGGCTATTTAGTGCTATTTTTGTAATGGAAAAATATTGCTAACTTACTTAGGAATGTAAACTATTCAAGTCTTGCGTTTCTCATGATACTTATTGAGAAATTTATAAAAAAATAATATTTTCAATAAATTATCAGTTAACAAATGAATAATTAGCTATCTTTTTAATTCACAACTCTCAAAACAATCATGTATTCTAGTCAAATTCATAAAACTACCATTTTTCCATTTGTTATTTTCTCTCCCCTTCCCACAGAAATACTTAATAGTTGAATAAGACAAAAAAACAAAATGTTGCTCTCTTAACTTCAATAAAGTTCAACAAAAAAGTCTACTAACTTGAAATTAAACCTTTAAGAATTTGGATATGAATTTTAGAAAAATATTTCAACAGTCAAAAATGACGCTTTATGATAATTTATTCTTTTTAATAGATATGGTTTAAATTAGTGTTACAGTATTCTTAAAACATTAAGTTCTCCTGTTTCATATCTTTTAGACTGAAAAAAAATATGAAGATTATTTACCAATTAATACAACTGCAAATATTGATTAGATTAAATGAAAAACAATTTATTTTGCTTAACTTTTACTAACCATGGAAAAAACTGCTCAAAAGAAAAAAATATTTTCATACATTAAAATAGAAGACACTGCCAAAACAAAAATTAATAGCTAAAAAATGATTAAATAAAATTATTTAAAAATTACACATACTTAGTTTGTCTTTCTCTCCCACTTGATCAATGTATGGATTTGCTGTAATGATACATAGCATCAATATCAGATGATATAAAAAAAATTTAAATGTTAGTAATATATTACAATATGTATACATTTTTAGTTGTCACGATATTTTTTTAAAACCAATATATTATTAAATTCTTCTACATTCATTTTACCATTTAATACTATTAACCAAAATACAGTTTCTTCCATTATTTGACAAATTCAATTGTATTACATATAAAAATACTTGGTTTTAGAAATGTCAAAAAGAATTTTTTTATTTTAAAGATGTCTCATATAAATTATATATAGTATACTGAAATAAAAAAATTATTTCTATCTTATAAGTTTTCGAATATTTCTTTTCTTTGAAAATAAATTTATAAATAATGTCCTACTTCAAATTTATAATAATATACATATATAAATAAAATTTTTAGTCAGAAAATACGTATATGCCCAAAATAAATAACTCAATTAAAATATTATTGAATAATTTAACAGTAAGGTTTTTTTATCTCACTATCTTTTTATTAAATTCCACTTCAACTTTTTTAAAAAACAAGTTTTATTCCAGAATTACACCTGCATTATATGTTATTTCAATTACAGTTTCTTCATTCTACTACTATCTCCTCATGTCCTCACTCATCACTAATACATTCCCTTTTTAGATATAGAAATATAATAGTATTACATAGCTGTTGAAAGGGCATCATTTACAAAACCAATAAAAATGCAAAAGGTAATGTATACATTAAATTATGTATATTATGTCAAATGATAAAAATGATATCTCAAAAAAGGTATCTCATAGTCCTTACTTCTGCAATAAATTATTTAGGGATTTTCAAGCTATATTGAATTTACTATGCAGAATCCAAATTAAATTGTACTTCATTTTATGAAATCTGGACTTGTCTATATGGTGACATGAATGTTACCAATACTAAGTTAAAGGATCTGATAGTTTGGCCAATAAACAGATCCCATAGTTAAAAATTTTTTGTTTTTAACTAGATATTCCCTAAAAATACATGCTTTCCAAAAATTACACTCATAGCATGCAAACTTTAACATATATGTTTCTGAGGTAAAATGTTGTGAATTTAAACAATTTAATCACATTTTCTCTCATTAGCAAAACCCACAATCTGATTTTTTGAAATTTACATTAAAAGAGAAAAATACATGGAAGAGGAAAAAAGTATTAAAAAAAAACCAAAATCAAACAAAATGCTGTGAAAAGTTGGCAACATACAATCAGAACAAACAGGCGTATTTATCATTAAACAGTATCTCTGGCATACTTCTCAATTTCAGCAACTCCTACTACTGTGATTGCATTAATACACCACAGTCTTACAACTTTAGTTGTGCTTGATTATCAAGAAAGATTATTTTTGTTGATAATAAAATATAATTTTTTAAACTCATGACTCAAAACTTTTGCTTTTGTTTTCAATATCAATCAGTTAGTTAATTTTCCTATCATAACAAAAACAAACTAATGAGACTATTTATTTTTGTAAAGTTAAATTTCTTTATGCATACATCATACAGATGAATAGCCTTAAATTTTCCCCTCTTATCATACTTATGATAACAGTTTAGTTCAAAAAGTACTTTTTCAATCTAAAATTCCAAACACGAAGTAATTGGTTTGAAAAATTCCAAGCTCAAATAAATGCAAGTATTTATATAAAATTAAGGAGGAAATGTTAAACTCAATGCGGGTAATCTCAATGACAAAAATCACTTTTTCATCTTGAATATTCTGATATTCATAAAAGAAATGAATTTAAAGCTCATGCAGAAAATGAAAGATCATGAAATAAGATCTCATGGCACAAAATCTTATCTCATTTCATGGATCTCATGGCATTTGACAAATTCAAAAGAATATGTTGGACAGCGTATTGAAACTTGATATGAGAATGGTGGAGTTTCACAACCCCATCCTTGAAAAATTCCTCTATGCGACACTGGCACAGTAATATGATAGATTTCATGTACAATCATAATAGATCACAGAATTAGAAAAATAAACAGAAACCGAAAAAATTAAACTTACGTTTGAAATTATTTATTTTTCTGTGCAGAAAATGACAATTATATCTTCTGCACCCCCTGGTCTATTTTCATAAATACAGGGGGGATTTTTCTTTAACTATAAAAAGAAAAATAAACATTAGTTAAATTAATAAGAAAATATTAAATCAAATTGAGTAATTTTAATATAAAAAATATCTTACTTTAATATTCCCGTGCCTGAAGGAGCAACTCTGGTTTCCACATATTCCCTTCGGCCATAAAGGACAAACAATGTTCCTTTCTTTTGCCGCCGGGCAATGCCTGTATTGGCACTTATTTCCCTATAAAATTTCAAACAAATATTACAAATTTGCATACTTACAAAAATATGAGCTATACATTTTAAGAATAATTTCCAAAAAACTAATGAAATTTTAAGTCTGGTGAATAGAATGAAAAATCACCTCATTTCAAACTTTAAAAAAAAGAAATTTTAAGTTTTTTACCAATGAGAAAAAAAATACAGTATTATTGCCTTAACTTGAAGTGATTGAAACTGCTGGAAATAAAAACTGCAACTTCTATTAGGCTTTATAAATATGATTTAATATTTTGATGAAACACTTCTAGCTCTAAAGGACAACTGAAGTAATGAATGAAGTATGAAATAATCAGAATGCGGGCTTGGTGCATGTGAATAGTAATATCCTAAAAGATACTGGGAACGTACTTCCAATCTGCTTACTTATGGATTAAAATATTTCTTTAAAGAGATTTTGTATGATTTTTTATACTGTTTCAGATATAGTAATGGATTATATTTAAATTAACTTACAATATGCCTATCATTTTAGTGAAATTCCTACTTCAAAATTACCTTTTTTGGCTTTTGAACAAATTTATGTTTACAACTAAAAATTATATTTCTTAACTAGATATTTACTATCGTTTTTACAAAAAAAGAATTCCTATGTCACTTACTAATTACAGGCATCTATTCAGGTATTATTTTTCAAAAGGCCTGAAATATGCTTTTCATATTAGTTTGTCATATACACTGAAGAACAGAATTATATTTCAGCAAGCATGTATTTTAAAGCAAAAAAAGCTGTATGAGTTTTCAAATTTTTTTCAAACTGAATACTCTATATATTTCCTACTCCCCAACTTTTTCCCTTGATACTTTTCCAAAGGAATAAAGAACTAATATGTTTATTTTATTTCATAAAGTCTTTACAAAAAGTGTCATTTAAAAAAGAAAGCCTGCATTTAAATAGTCACAATAAAATAAAAGTAACACACTGATCACATAAATATACTTACCAATGAGCAAACATCATTCAAAAAGAAGAAACAGTCTTCCAGATATTTTAGCGCCATCAGGAAGATTAATAAACTAAAAAATTTTTTTAAAAAGTTGAACACAAAACATAAAACTATTACATTAGAAGCAAAAAAAAAACATAATTTATACATATACAAATACCACCTAAATTTCAGATTAGCTACATATATCAGTTTATATAACAAACATTTTAATACATTTACAGAGTTCAATAATTCTCTATTTTATAATAACACTAGTTTGAGATTAAAACTAAGAAAAATTAAATCAAAAGGTTTGACTATATCGGAGTAAGCCAATGGCACCATATCTAGATGGTTGAGTGAGTGAGTGAGTTTGGGGTTTTTTGGCACAAGAGCCAAACCTGGCTATACTGCGCCAAACGTTTGTTTAAAGAGTATAAAACCATGTAAAAATACATATGAAAATACAATTACATAAAAGAAATTTGATATATGTGCATGCCTTGCACATTAAAATAAAGGTAAAGTTAAAACATTTTAAAAAGTCAAATTAAATATAAAAATCCAATTTTCTTTATAAAAGCAAAGAGATTTTGGTGGGGAGATTCCCCCACCAAGTCAGATAAGGTTAAAACAGATTGATGAAAAAAGGTCATGCGATGAGTATTAAAAACGGGACAATCTATTAAAATGTGATGAACAGTGTAAGAGACATGGCATGAAGGACATTCAGGAGCACGTTCTCCAAACAACAAATGCCTGTGTGTGATCTAGATGGTTGAACTAATAGTACATTTAATGTTACATTCGTAGTGTTTGTTTTAACTAAACAAACATATTGTGTCCCAAATCCACTTTTCTTTTGAAGGAATGATCCCATAACATTCTCTTCCAAAGATGATATTATACCCCAAACATACATAATTTTATGCAAAAAATATTAGAAAAATGAAATAAAAAAAATGTTTCAGAATGAGAAATAAAAAAAAAAAATGTTTCGTTATTGACTGCATATCCTGGATATTGGTCATGGTTTGCAACTTTTCAAAAATACACCTCAGAGAATGAGTGAATGTGGGGTTTTATGGCGCAAGAGCCAAAATTGGCTATACTGCGCCACACGTTTGTTAAAATTATAAAAACATGGTAAAAATACACAGGAAAAATACAATGATATAAAAAAATATTATATATGTGCATGCCTGCATGCACATATATAAAAAAATTAAAGTTAAAGTGAAAACATTGCAAAAAGTCAAATTAAATATAAAAATCCAATCGTCTTTATAAAAGCAAATAGATTTTGGTGGGGTATTTCTCCCACCAAGTCAGATAAGGTTAAAATTGATGTATGAAAAAAGGTGATGCGATGGTTAAAAACTGGACAATCGACTAAAATGTGATGAACAGTGTAAGAGACATTGCATGAAGGACATTCCGGAGCGTGTTCTCCAAATAACAAATGCCTGTGTGTTAAGCGAGTATGGCCAATGCGAGTGAGTGAGTGAAAGTGGGGTTTTATGGCGCAAGAGCCAAACCTGGCTATACTGCGCCAAATATTTGTTAAAAGAGTATAAAACCATGTAAAAATACATATGAAAAATACAATTACATAAAAAGAAATTTGATATATGTGCATGCCTGCATGCACATATATAAAATAAAGGTAAAGTTAAAACATTTTAAAAAGTCAAATTAAATATAAAAATCCAATTTTCTTTATAAAAGCAAATAGATTTTGGTGGGGAGATTCCCCCACCAAGTCAGATAAGGTTAAAATAGATGTATGAAAAAAGGTGATGCGATGATGGTTAAAAACTGGACAATCGATTAAAATGTGACGAACAGTGTAAGAGACATGGCATGAAGGACATTCAGGAGCACGTTCTCCAAACAACAAATGCCTGTGTGTGAAGCGAGTATGGCCAATGCGAAGACGAGTCAATTTGACATCAGTTCTTCGCAGTGGCATCACAGGCCATGCTCCTATGACAGGTTTCACAGAGTGCAGTTTGTTATCCAACTGCTGACTCCATGATTCCTGCCAGATCTTAAAAATATGATGCATGATGACGCGCTTCATATCCGATAGCGGAACCGCTAGCGGCAGATGCGTCGTCGCCGACTTTGCCGCGCTGTACACCTCAGAGAAAAATATATGCCAACTATAATTATTTTTTATATATTTCCCCCATATTCACTTTCTGAACTCATTTTATACTGTCTTCTTCATTACAAACTACATTATGTTTATAACAATGTCCATAATCTTCAAATAGCATTAGAGCACCAATGGAAAAGCATCATTTTTTTTCCAAATTCCTTTAATTCAATAAAAGCAAATAAAATGTAATTCAAGGATACTTAAAAAAAAGCTTGTTTATGATTTTGATAAGGGCATAAACTTAATTTTAATAAAATTTAAATGTTACAGTATCTCAATATTAGATATAGCTCCACTTGCAATGAATTTGAAATCAGAAAATAATAATAGTAAACATTCTCTGAACAGACTTTACATTTTTTTCAGAATTACAATTATAATGTTTTCAAAAATTTATTCCCTATAGTTCCAATTACGTGCATCATAGTTTATTATTTTACTTTAAATGAATTTCAGGTACATATATACTATATTGTCAAGCAACTTTGCCACATACCGTCCTCATTATTATTGTTTTCACAGATGCTAGGGAACAGTCTTGCATTATTAATTGTATAACATGACGAGTTTCACAAAATTGGTCAACAACTTATCCCAAATGAATCAGTTTTTATTAATGTTGTACTCAAAAGCTACATATTGACTACAACATGAAGCACCATCCTGAATTTATAACCAACATTTACATTTAAATATAAACCACATTCTTCGTTCTATTCATTTCAATCAAAAAAATTACAAGCAAAATTTCAACACAGTAAGATTAAGTAATTATTTTTAAAATATATTAATAGCCATAATTGCATTTGATTCTACAGACTAAACATCACAGCAAATAATATTGTGTAAAAGTACAAGCATGGATGAATGTGGTCTTATCAATAGGATCACAACTATTTCAAAAGAAATAGTTATAATTAAAACAGTAAAAATGGAAAATGTCATTGACTTCATTATTTGCTTCTTACCTTTTGAATTGTTTCGAAAAAGACATGCTTATTCGATCTTGAAATGATTTCTAACCTTTCAAAGTATTTCAAAATTCCAATCATACTCACAGATTAATTTAATTTAAAGTATGTATGTTGCCGCTCTGCACAAATACAGAGGATTTTAACAGAATAAAATCATACCACCCACCTATAGTTGTTAATAAAGTTTTGGAACTAAGTTTTTTAAATCGCAGATTACAATTTGCACCCTTTCATAACAAAAATAAGCACGCTCGAAAATTTTCCTTAGGATGTGTTTTAGAATTTTTATGAATATCTCCCAAAATCCTTCCCACCAAGACGCCAAGGGAAAATTGAAATTCCTTTTCATCGAGGAAGTTCTTTTCGAAAAAGGTTTCTCGAGTTACTAATGACACTATTCAGACTTGCAAATTTGAACGTTTATCCGAATACCAACAAACTTTCCGTGAAATTTTTCGACAGTAATTAACTCAAAGCGAATTTTTATTTAATCACACGCCTGAAAATCACTGTGTAGGAGCTTTTAAATTCCTTCTATCAAAGTGAAAAACACGAAAAACAAAATTGATGGTCCTCTTAAGTGTACAATATCGGAAGCAGAAAAGACAAATCTATTTATCTTCGAGTTATTGTTAGCAGAAACGTCATTGGGAAAACACTGAACAATTTAAACAGTGAGCGAAATCTTTACAGTAGCTCTTGCGCACTTATTTTTCATTGGTGGGTTTGATAGATTACGAAGGGTTGTCAAAATTGTGTGTGGCTAAAATAATTCTTTCCCTGCCCATATTCACCGCTAACCTGACCGCCGGTTAGAGGACGGAAACCTGGGTTTCGCCGAAAACTATTCAACCTCCCAAGTTAATAACTTAACTCCGGTTCAAGTTAAAAAATCCTGACCCAGGGTGACAGCCGGGTTAGTTTTAACCGCACATGCGCAGTAAGCGATTTTTCGAGTGTTTACGTTTGCGTTTCTTGCCGCAAAACACTACTTTTCTTTGCCGTTTTCTTTTTTAAATTTAAATAACACTGACTGATCTGTTGTGATGTTCACGGATTCACCACTCCGTCAGTGTCGTTGAATAATAGTTAATATAATCACTCCATCAACATATATATATATATATGTATATATATATAATTTCTATGTGAAGTAGAAGGCGCTATTGGAAGCCCCCGTAGAATCCCCCAGCCATAGTTCCGGAAGGAAACGAGAGGTCAATGTCGAGAGGTCAACGTAGCAGTGAGTGAATGAACATGAAAACAATTTAGAATTCAAGGGAAACAGACGGATATCGACAGAGCCGTTCTATTTCTTTAAAAATAATGAAAGCCAACTAGGCAAAGACGTTTAGATGTTCATTTAATTAATTAATTTTATTCTACATTTTTATTTATTCTTATTTTAAAAATAAACAGATTATTCTGTCAAAGGAGTTTACGAATTAATCCCATTACGAATTAACATATATATATTACGAATATATATATAATTACGAATTAACATTAAATATATATATATATATATATATATATATATATATATATATATATATATATATTTAAAGTATCTAAAAGTGTAATTAAAGTAAACAAGCTTTTTGCTACATAAAAACAATACATTCAATGTAAAATTATCGGAATAGAATATTATTTGCAATAAATATTAAAAATGTTTTAACAATTTATTTTCAATGAAACCTCAAGCTTAAAATTTCTTTGTAGCATATTTCCAAATAAATTAAGGATATATTTCGAATGATATAACAGTAACTGCATAGAGAATATAACAATTTCAAAAGTCAGGACGTGTTTTAAGAAATTTCAAATGAAATGAATGCAAGTTAGCTTTTTATTTTTGTTACTCTATCGTCAAAGCTTTGGAAAGTACAATAGTTAAAAATAATTTTCTTAATTTATACTATTATGTTTTAGAAAATTAAAAGTTTCACAGTAAAAAAATAAATCGAAATGCGTTTTATAACATTAATATATTAAGAGACTGATATTTCATGCTGCAATATTTTTTAAAACGGTTGAATTTCATTACAACAAAAAATTATGTAAATGTAATTTTTTGGCAAAAAAACGAAAAAAAAAATTATACATTTTCATAACCTTTTTTATGAAAAATTGATGCTATACTAATAATATTTTGCTGATATACAGCTAAGACTTCTCTACAGAACCAGAACTAGGAATTTGGGAAAATTTCCATTATTTTCATTTACTATCAATTGGAATAACTAGGGGTTTTTTGTTAAAATTTCTCTACTCTGATTTGTTAAAATATGAATAAATCCATTTCTAAATTACATATTTCGGCAATCGTATTTCAGGCTCTGTACATAAGTTTTAGCTATACATAGGCAAGATATTATTAATATAGAAGCCTTTTTTCATAAAATGATAATGTTCTGAAAATACAAAATCAGTTTTAAAAATTAAATAAAAATTTAAAATCGTCTTACCTTTAAGCTGTACAAAAATATTATCTAGTATTTTAAACAAATTATTCACTAAGAACAAGCTGGTACGTTATTCAGTTTCACAAAGCTATCTAGCACAGATCAACGCCAAAGGATCAAGAAAGCATATGCAATGGAATGTGGACTTGTTATAAGAAGGTTCCATTATACCAGCTAAGGGGGTGTAGGCAGTTTTCACCAGACACACAAAATGGCTTCCCTTCCAAAGCTATGCTTCGTAAGCTTTTGAAAGGACTTTTAACAAACTTAAAACCCTTACTCATTGTTCCTTTTGACTTCCCTTTTATTTCTTTTCAAAATATAGAATATAATTTACTATTCAAAGAATGTGAAAAAGCTCATGCATTTTAGAATTTTTAATCCATTTGGTTTTCAATTACTTCATTCTCTAATAATTGAGTTACGCAAACTTTTGACTTAAGGATTAAGTCACACAAAGAATTAAAACATGGAAATATCTACAGTATGTAAAATAATTCCAGCAGTAAAATATATAATTCTAATACATCATAAATTCCTCACAAGTTCCCTGAAAGTTTCTTCCTACAATTAATTTTGATTGTTACAACTAATATTAAAATTTAATACATCCAAATGAATAAATACCTGCAAATTAAAACAGAAAAATTTTATTTTTATAACCTTTTGATAAATGTTCGAACAATTTGCGTACGAGTCGAAAATAAATTTTTATATCCCTTATTCAAGATATCGGATTAATTCTACAATACAATGTTAATTAATGGTTTTATTACCTTCTCACATTTCGAAGTTATTTTTACTTTTCTAGTAATTAGAAATATAAGTAAAGCTCTGACATAATTGCATAGTAATTACATAATTGGATTTTGTTCAATGCAAATTTCAGCCTTTACTAAAAATGTGCTCTTGTATATTATTAATGCGTATATATATATATATATTATTAATGCGTATATATATATATATATATATATAGAGAGAGAGAGAGAGAGAGAGAGAGAGAGAGAGAGAAAATTCAGTACATTTCCTTTATCTATGATTTTGTGTATGTATAATAACAAATAACGATCGCTTGTAAATAAAGATACAATCAGAAAATTTCGAAAAATTTGAAATGAATTTCTGATGACGAGTGAGTGAGTGAATTTGGGGTTTTATGGCGCAAGAGCCAAAATTGGCTATACTGCGCCACACGTTTGTTAAAATTATAAAAACATGGTAAAAATACACATAAAAAATACAAGGACATAAAAATAATTATATATGTGCATGCCAGCATGCACATATATAAAAATAAAGTTAAAGTTAAAACATTTTAAAAGGTCAAATTAAATATTTAAAAGGTCAAATTAAATATAAAAATCCAATTTTCTTTATAAAAGCAAATAGATTTTGGTGGGGAGATTATCCCACCAAGTCAGATAAGGTTAAAACAGATGTATGAAAAAAGGTCATGCGATACGTATGAAAAACGGGACAATCTAGTAAAATGTGACGCACAGTGTAAGAGACCTTGCATGAAGGACATTCAGGAGCGCGTTCTCCAAACAACAAATGCCTGTGTGTGAAGCGAGTATGGCCAATGCGAAGACGAGTCAATTTGACATCAGTTCTTCGCATTGGCATCACAGGCCATGCTCCTATGACAGGTTTCACGGTGAGTGAGTGAGTGAAATTTGGGGTTATTGGCGCAAGAGCCAAAATTGGCTAAACTGCGCCACACGTTTGTTAAAATTATAAAAACATGGTAAAAATACACAGAAAAAACACAAGGACATAAAAATAATTATATATGTGCATGCCAGCATGCACATATATAAAAAGTAAAGTTAAAGTTAAAACATTTTAAAAAGTCAAATTAAATATAAAAAACCAATTTTCTTTATAAAAGCAAATAGATTTTGGTGGGGAGATTCCCCCACCAAGTCAGATAAGGTTAAAATAGATGTATGAAAAAAGGTGATGCGATGATGGTTAAAAACTGGACAATCGATTAAAATGTGACGAACAGTGTAAGAGACATTGCATGAAGGACATTCAGGAGCGCGTTCTCCAAATAACAAATGCCTGTGAGTGAAGCGAGTATGACCAATGCGAAGACGAGTCAATTTGACATCAGTTCTTCGCAGTGGCATCACAGGCCATGCTCTATGACAGGTTTCACAGAGTGCAGTTTGTTATCCAACTGCTGACTCCATGATTCCTGCCAGATCTTAAAAATATGATGCATGATGACGCGCTTCATATCCGATAGCGGAACCGCTAGCGGCAGATGCGTCGTCGCCGACTTTGCCGCGCTGTCCGCTTGCTCGTTGCCTATGATTCCTACGTGACTTGGTAGCCAGCAAAACACGATATCGAAACCCTTGCTGTAGAGTCGACTCGTAAGGTCGAGTATTGTACATACCACTGGATGGCAGCGATCGTGGTAGTTTTCAAGCGCTTCGAGTACACTCATGCTGTCAGTATAGATGCAGTATTTACGGGGCATAGTGGAGTCGATTGGTGAAGTGCACGGTAAATGGCGACAGCTTCGGCAGTGAAAATGCTGCAAGAAGTGTCGAGCCTATAACCGTGCATAATATCTTCAATCACGACTCCACAGCCAACGTAATCTGCACGTTTCGAACCATCAGTGTAGATGGCCGAATAACGACTATACTGACTGCGGTAGTAGGCGAAGACGCGTTGAAAGACGACAGGCGCTACAGTGGATTTACTGTAAGTGGCAAAAGGGTTGATATAAAGGGAACCGTGGCGTATTCCAAGGTTGGAATAGGAAAAGGTTCCTTTGCTGGATACGCACGTTAGGTAGGTCGAGTTCAGAAATATGAAGCTTCATCCTATCCATAAACGGCCGGATGTTAGACGGCCGTGCATCATAAAGTCTCTTCATGCTGGTACTCATATACACATTCTGCAGAGGATGTGAAGGCACGGACAAGATCTTAAAATAAAACGCAAGAGACAGCTTCCGCCGTCGAAGATCTAGAGGAAGCTGATGACAGTTAACATAGAGACTCTGCACCGGTGATGTGCGAAACGCACCCGAGCAGATTCTCAATGCCATATGGTGGACGGGGTCAAGTTTTTTCAGAGTAGAGTTGCACGCTGATCCGTATACAACACATCCGTATTCGATGCGAGAGAGTACGATTGCCTGATACACTCGGAGTAATGATGTTCGATCCGCCCCCCAAGAGGTGTTGGACAACACCTTCAAGAAGTTTAGAGACTTTTCACACCTCTTCCGCAATTGTAAAATATACGGAAGGAAAGTGAGCCGGCGGTCGAAAATTACTCCGAGGAATCGTACGTCGGGAACTACGGGAATTTGTATATCACGGATGCGTATGTCGGGGTCGGGATGAATACCCCGTTTGCGGCAAAAGTGCACGCAGCAACTCTTGCTCGCCGAAATACTATGACCGTTGGTGTCGCACCACTTTAAAATGTTGTTGACGGCAGTTTGCAACTGTCGTTCAATCATGCGCATGTCCGAACCTTCACAACTGATCTGTAGATCGTCCACGTATAGTGAAGCCTGTATAGAAGGCGATAAAACATTTAAAATGTGAGAGATATGACAAATAAAAGGGTGACACTCAAAATACTCCCTGAGGAACTCCCTCAGCTTGGGTAAAGGAGGAGCAGAGAGAGTGCCACAGTCTCCTCTAAAAGTACGAAGATTTAAAAATTTTTTAATAAAAGTAGGCAAATTGCCTCTGAATCCAAAATCAAATAAAGTGCGAAGTATCCCATAGCGCCAAGTACGATCATATGCCTTCTCGATATCGAAGAAGATGGAAACTAGATGATTCCTCCGGACAAAAGCGTTTCTGATTTTGTTTTCGAGTGTAATAATATTGTCGAGAGTGGATCTTCCTTTACGGAAGCCACTCTGAAACAGAGGAATGCATTTGTTCTTTTCTAACTGGTAAACGAGACGGGCATTGACCATACGTTCTAGTGTCTTACAAAGGCAGCTCGTGAGTGCTATCGGTCGATAGCTGAGAGGGTTCTTAGGATCTTTTCCAGGTTTTAAAATGGGGATCACTATGGCTTCTTGCCATTGAGTAGGATACACCTGCTCCCTCCATATTCGGTTGAATAGGTAAAGGAGACTTACTAGTGAATCCGCGCTCAAATGGCGAAGCAATACATAGGATATTCCATCAGGACCTGGACTGGTATTGTGGGCCGATGATAAGGCTCTCTTCAATTCAAACATGTCAAAGTCACAGTTATATGGTAAAGGTTGTCGGCACCTGAAGTTGATAGGTGTCCGCTCTAAACGATTCTTAGTCGCCTGGAATGCAGGGCGATATGAATCGGAGCTGGACACACTAGCAAATGTTTTGCCGATCAAGTTGGCCACATCTAAAGGTGACGAATACAAAGCAGTCGATGTTTCCAATATCGGAATAGAAAAGTCCCGATAAAGGCCATTCGCTGCTTTGACCTTCCTCCATAACTGTTGGCTGGTAGTTGACGATGTAATTGAAGACACATACTTGATCCAAGATTCTCTCTGGCATTGACGACGTATTCGACGAGCTAACGCTTTCGCACGTTTGAACGCTATGAGATTCTCCGTAGTGGGATATCTACGAAAGGTTCCCCATAACTTCCGCTGGTTCTTATACGCTGTCTGACAATCAGCATTCCACCAAGGTTTGTAACGTTGGAATGAATGACTTGAACTCTTTGGTATTGATAAATCAGCAGCATCAATCAAAACATTGGTGACGTCTTGTACAGCAGTATCAACACTTTCTGTCTTGACCATTGCATCAGATATCACAGCCAACTGTGAGAAAAGGGCCCATTCTGCACGACTATAAGAATACCTAGGTGGGAAGGTTTTTCCACCCGCATCATAATCGTTAGAAAGGACAACAGGGAAGTGGTCGCTATTATATAGGTCCTTTTCAACAGAAAAATTTAATATAGGTAAAAGTGACGGGGAGCAGATGGCCAAATCCAATGTGTGAAATGATCGTGTGGGTTCGTGAAAGTGCGTTGGTTCCTCGTGATTGAGCAGGCAGAGACAGTGATCAGAAAGTACCTGTTCGATCTGTCTGCCACGATGGTTCGTCTTCACACTACCCCACAAAGTGCTATGTCCATTGAAGTCACCAAGTATGACAAAAGGTGCTGGTAATTGATCAACCAAATCATTCAAGTCTTGTTGGCGGATAACAACATTAGGTGGCAAGTAAAGGCAACAGACTGTGAAAAGGCTCGTGGAGTGAATTCTCACGGCTACAGCCTGCAAAGAGGTATGGAGTGAGAGAGCACTAGAAGGAATATCGAGGGATGTAAAAATACATACGCCTCCAGATACAGAGGATCCCTCCGTGTCTTTCCGAACACAACCATATCGACGTATCTTTGCCGTGTGACAAGACTTCAAGAAAGTCTCTTGAAGTGCTACACATACCGGACGATACTTATGTATAATGGCCTTTACGTCAGCTATATGTGATCTATAACCACGACAGTTCAAGAAACCAGGGAAATTATCTTTTGGGTGAAAGTGGCAGAAGGGTCCCTGTTAAGGGATTAGACGTCGCTTGTTTAAAATTAGCCTCTAAAGGCTTTCATCTTCTTCGGATGCCTGACCTATGACGTAATCCGTGTCCGAAGGATTAACGTCTGTGTCCATGGCATCCGAGGTTTGAGAAGTTTTCCGTCTCCGAGATCTTTTAGAGACGGGAGTTGATTCATAGAGGGAATTTGCTTCCCTCGCAATCTTCAAGGATACGTTTTTTCCAGGTTTTTTCTTTAAGGTCGTCTTAGGTTTGACAATTATTTTTTTGTTATCTTTTCGAGGGCTATGTTTTTGAGATGGTTGTTCGGGAGCTTTTTCTTTTGAATTGTCAATTATTGTAACAGGTGATGTTTGTGTACCTGAGCTTGTAGTGACTTTCTTTGCCACCGCAGCATAGCTGAGACCTTGTATAGGTGTACGATTGGTGACAGCTAGCCGTGCCTCTGGATAAGTGAGCCTGTTCTTAATTTTCACTGTGATGATTTCCTTATCAAGGTTCCAGGTGCTGCATGAGCGTGAGTACGATGGGTGGTCGCCTTTGCAATTAACGCATTTTTCTGGACCATTACATTCTCCGCTGTCGTGTCCCACTGCACCACAACGAGCACAAGTGGGTTTTCCACGACAGGTTGGTTTAGAATGACCAAAACGCTGGCACTGGAAACACCTGAGAGGATTAGGAATGTACGGACGGACAGAACAACGTAAATA
This sequence comes from Trichonephila clavipes, assembly GCA_019973935.1. Lineage (NCBI taxonomy): Eukaryota > Metazoa > Arthropoda > Arachnida > Araneae > Nephilidae > Trichonephila > Trichonephila clavipes. Next base: position 47,070 of record BMAU01001525.1, read on the forward strand.
ACCTGCAGTGATAAACTGTGGCAAGTCAGGACACGCGAGTGAGTGAGTGAGTGAATTTGGGTTTTTATGGCGCAAGAGCCAAAATTGGCTATACTGCGCCACACGTTTGTTAAAATATTAAAACTAGGTTAAAAATACACAAGAAAAATACAATGATATAAAATTAATTATATATGTGCATGCCTGCATGCACATATATAAAAAATAAAGGTAAAGATAAAACATTTTAAAAAGTCAAATGAAATATAAAAATCCAATTTTCTTCATAAAAGCAAATAGATTTTGGTGGGGAGATTCCCCCACCAAGTCAGATAAGGTTAAAACAGATTTATGAAAAAAGGTGAAGGTGATGCGATGATGGTTAAAAACGGGACAATCGATTAAAATGTGATGAACAGTGTAAGAGACATGGCATGAAGGACATTCAGGAGCACGTTCTCCAAACAACAAATGCCTGTGTGTGAAGCGAGTATGGCCAATGCGAAGACGAGTCAATTTGACATCAGTTCTTCGCAGTGGCATCACAGGCCATGCTCCTATGACAGGTTTCACAGAGTGCAGTTTGTTATCCATCTGCTGACTCCATGATTCCTGCCAGATGTTAAAAATATGATGCATGATGACGCGCTTCATATCCGATAGCGGAACAGCTAGCGGCAGATGCGTCGTCGCCGACTTTGCCGCGCTGTCCGCTTGCTCGTTGCCTATGATTCCTACGTGACTTGGTAGCCAGCAAAACACGATATCGAAACCCTTGCTGTAGAGTCGACTCGTAATGTCGAGTATTGTACATACCACTGGATGGCAGCGATCGTGGTAGTTTTCAAGCGCTTCAGTACACTCATGCTGTCAGTATAGATGCAGTATTTACGGGGCAGAGTGGAGTCGATTAATTGAAGTGCACGGTAAATGGCGACAGCTTCGGCAGTGAAAATGCTGCAAGAAGTGTCGAGCCTATAACCGAGCATAATATCTTCAATCACGACTCCACAGCCAACGTAATCCGCACGTTTCGAACCATCAGTGTAGATGGCCGAATAACGACTATACTGACTGCGGTGGTAGGCGAAGACGCGTTGAAAGACGACAGGCGCTACAGTGGATTTACTGTAAGTGGCAAAAGGGTTGATATAAGGGAACCGTGGCGTATTCCAAGGTTGGAATAGGAAAAGGTTCCTTTGCTGGATACGCACGTTAGGTAGGTCGAGTTCAGAAATATGAAGCTTCATCCTATCCATAAACGGCCGGATGTTAGACGGCCGTGCATCATAAAGTCTCTTCATGCTGGTACTCATATACACATTCTGTAGAGGATGTGAAGGCACGGACAAGATCTTAAAATAATACGCAAGAGACAGCTTTCTCCGTCGAAGATCTAGAGGAAGCTGATGACAGTTAACATAGAGACTCTGCGTGAGTGTGAGTGAATTTGGGGTTTTATGGCGCAAGAGCCAAATTTGACCAAACTGCGCCAAACATTCGTTTAAAAGCATTAAAAGTGCTAAAATTTTAATGGAATTTCAGTTAAAAAAAAGGTAAAATTGAAATTAAACGTAAAAAAGTCAATCCGAGCAAATTAAAAACAAAGCCTGGTGGCATAGAGACTCTGCACCGGTGATGTGCGAAACGCACCCGAGCAGATTCTCAGTGCCATATGGTGGACGGGGTCAAGTTTTTGCAGAGTAGAGTTGCACGCTGATCCGTATGCAACACATCCGTAGTCGATGCGAGAGAGTACGATTGCCTGATACACTCGGAGTAATGATGTTCGATCCGCCCCCCAAGAGGTGTTGGACAACACCTTCAAGAGGTTTAGAGACTTTTCACACCTCTTCCGCAATTGTAAAATATGCGGAAGGAAAGTGAGCCGGCGGTCGAAAATTACTCCGAGGAATCGTACGTCGGGAACTACGGGAATTTGTATATCACGGATGCGTATTTCGGGGTCGGGATGAATACCCCGTTTGCGGCAAAAGTGCACGCAGCAACTCTTGCTCGCCGAAATACTATGACCGTTGGTGTCGCACCACTTTAAAATGTTGTTGACGGCAGTTTGCAACTGTCGTTCAATCATGCGCATGTCTGAACCTTCACAACTGATCTGTAGATCGTCCACGTATAGTGAAGCCTGTATAGAAGGCGATAAAACATTTAAAATGTGAGAGATATGACATATAAAAAGGGTGACACTCAAAATACTCCCCTGAGGAACTCCCTCAGCTTGGGTAAAAGGAGCAGAAAGAGTGCCAGTTAGTCTCACTCTAAAAGTACGAAGTTTTAAAAAATGTTGAATAAAAGTAGGCAAATTGCCTCTGAATCCAAAATCAAATAAAGTGCGAAGTATCCCATAGCGCCAAGTACGATCATATGCCTTCTCGATATCGAAAAAGATAGAAACTAAATGATTCCTCTAGACAAAAGCGTTTCTGATTTTGTTTTCGAGTGTAATAATATTGTCGAGAGTGGATCTTTATTTACGGAAGCCACTCTGAAACAGAGGAATGCATTTGTTCTTTTCTAACTGATAAACGAGACGGGCATTGACCACACGTTCTAGTGTCTTACAAAGGCAGCTCGTGAGTGCTATCGGTCGATAGCTAAGAGGGTTCTTTGGATCTTTACCAGGTTTTAGAATGGGGATCACTATGGCTTCTTGCCATTGAGTAGGATACACCTGCTCCCTCCATATTCGGTTGAATAGGTAAAGGAGACTTACTAGTGAATCCTCGTTCAAATGGCGAAGCAATTCATAGGATATTCCATCAGGACCTGGACTAGTATTGTGGGTCGATGATAGGCTCTCTTCAATTCAAACATGTCAAAGTCACAGTTATATAGTAAAGGGTGTCGGCACCTGAAGTTGATAGGTGTCCGCTATAAACGATTCTTAGTCGCCTGGAATGCAGGGCTATATGAATCGGAACTGGACACACTAGCAAATGTTTCGCCAATCAAGTTGGCCACATGTAAAGGGGACGAAAACAAAGCAGTAGAAGTTTCCAATATCGAAATGTTAAATTCCCGATAAAGGCCATTCGCTGCTTTGACCTTTCTCCATAACTGTTGGCTGGTAGTTGACGATGTGATTGAAGACACATACTGGATCCAAGATTCTCTCTGGCATTGACGACGTATTCTACAAGCCAACGCTTTCGCACGTTTGAACGCTATCAGTGGTGGGGTACCTCCTGAATATACCCCACGCCCTCCTTTGTGCCTTTTTGGCTTGTTGGCAGGAAGCGTTCCACGATGGTTTGCACAGCTTTCGAGGGGAATTGGATGTTCTGGGAATGGCTGCATCGGCAGCATTCCGAATAGCTTCAGTGACATTGAAGACTGCTTCATCAACAGCCCTGTTCTGGACCATTGTGCCTGTGATAATCGCTAACCGCGTGAATTTATCCCAGTCTGCGCGATGAAAATGATAAGTGGGGGGACGAAAACGCGTGCCCGCACCATTAACATGCGAGACTAGGAGAGGGAAATGATCGCTGTTGTGCAGATCGTTTGCAACCTCGAAATTCAACATCGGTAGCAGAGTTGGCGAATGTGAATGTGGGGTTTAGTGGCGCAAGGGCCAAATTTGGCCAAGCTGCGCCAAACACTTGTTAAAATAAAAGCCGTATAATTTTAAAAATATGTTTAAAAGTATATATGTACACGCATGCATGCATGCATGCATGCATACATAAAATATATTAAAAAAACAGACACATACAAATCAAATTAAATGTAAAAATCCAATTTTTAAAACGAAGGCAAATAAATTTTGGTGGGGGGATTCCCCCACCAAGTCAGATAAGTTTAAAACAGATGTATGAAAGAGTGAGTGAGTGAGTGAATTTTGGGTTTTATGGCGCAAGAGCCAAATTTGGCTATACTGCGCCAAACATTTGTTGTAATTTTTCATAATTTTTTTGTTAAAAAAACACTTAAAAATTTAAGCATAGAAATTCATTAAAAATTAAAAATTCATGAAGAAATGTGACATTTAATTAAAACGGCAAAAGTGTGAAATAAAAAACATAGAAAATAGTTTAAAATATTAACCATCATATCTAGGTCTAAAACGCGATTGAAATCCAGAGTGTAAATTTTAATTTCTGCGATTTCTAGTAGGTGTCAGGAAATGTGAGTAACCAGACCGTACATGGTCATCCATTAGTTTTTCATCTACATTGTATATAATCATATCCTCCTCTTCTGAGTCATAATGAATGTAGCTTTTCTTAGGTGTGTGAGGGTCATTTTAACTTCAATTTCTGCCTTTTGTTCTTTTGCACGCCTTTTCTATTTTTTGAGTTTCGTTTTAATCGCTTTGAAATTTTGGAAGTGTTAGATGGTTCATTATTGGATGCAGTAGCTTCTGATTCTGATAGGGAAACTGATGGCCGAATTTCAGTTGATAGTGCTGCAAATTTATTGGAAGTTGTAGGAAATAAACGTGTATCGGTTTTTAAAGATGAAGATGAAGTATTTAAGCTATTGCCAGTGAAAGAAGTAGTAGTAGAAGTAAGAATGGGTATTGGTAACAAAGCCTCTTTTTGTATTGTTGGTAATATTGCAGATGTGGAAGGAATGGTGACGGAAGGTAGGTCATTAGATACAGGAATTTTAGGAATATGTGGCTGGGACTTTGATATTGTAGAAGTCGAACGTAATAGGTGTGCTTGAGTGGAAGATGTAGAAACTGTAGGTATAGATGTAGTTTTATTTTGTTTAGAGTTGGATGACGCTGGTTGAAGCAACTCCAAAAGTGAACACTTTATCTTTGTGATATTTTCATCAGTCTGTGTAGAAGCGGATGTTATTGATGATTTAGCGGCCTGGGGTAGGTCAGTGTTAAAGGTGGCGGCGCTATTAACTTTCGAGCTTCTATGTAAGTGATATTTTTATTAGTTTTAATTTCTTGTATTTGTTTTTCAGCTTTCCATTTCGGGCAAAGTTTTGAATCTGCGGAATGAGCCTGTAAACAGTTGATACATTTGGGTTCTAGGGTACAATCTGTAGAAAAATGCCCTACAGCTGCACACCTAGAGCATGTTAGTTGACCGCGGCAGGATGTTTGAGAATGACCGAATCTCTGGCACTTAAAGCAGCGCAGAGGATTCGGAATGTAAGGGCGTATTTTACAATTAAGATAGCCAGCTTTTATTGTAGACGGTAGTTTTGGGCTATTGAAAGTTAATATTAAATGCTTCGTTGGGGAAAGTGACGAGTCTTTTTATTTTAATACGTCTGACTTGAGTAACCCCTTGGTCAGAAAGTCCTTCCAAGATTTCTGCTTCGGAGGCGCACAAAAGGTCTGGTTCAGATATGACACCTCTACTGGAATTCAGGGATCTGTGAGGAGTTACTATTAATGGACAGTCTAAAAATACTTTGGCGGATAAGAATGATTTCGTCTGTAGAGCGGATACAGTTTCTATCAGTAAGTCTCCGGATCGCAACTTCTTAACTGATTTCGGATCTCCACCTTTTCCCTTCAGAGCTTTTTGAATAGCAAATGGAGACTTCTGGGACACTTCATGATTTGGTAGCGACAATATTAAAAACCGTGAGTTAGTGGCAATGGTATCTATGCTGATGTTGGGTAAAACAAGGCCTTTACCCGGGCACAAAATTTCAGGATCCATGAAGTGAGATATTCTTCATCCTGGAGTGCCTCCACCCACCACGGAGTCCAACAAGGGAGGCAGTGTGCCGGTCATCTGGCAAATACCAGGCACGGCGCTTACCTGAAGTACACTCAGAATATAGTACTACAGAATCAGGGCGAGGATCCAACGGGTAAACCCACCTCCCCTTATCTGCAGCACTAACCCTACAGCAGTGTCTCTTCGGGGACACCGAAGAGAGGTACCACCAGCCGATTGACAGGAGCGGGCTCACTCCTGCCACCGTCTACAGCGAAGCGTGGGCCAAAGGGAACGCAGAGGTATCCCCAGAACACCATTTTCCTCCTTACGGGACGCGCACACGGCAAACATGCGGGTCGGAAAACCAACGTTGTTAGTCAAAAAAACAAATATAAATAATAAAAACATTTAAAGAAATCGAAGTAATACAAATACCAAAATAAATAATCGGAAAAAAATTACGAAAAGATTGAACTATGTTAACGCAATGCAAAATGAATACAAAAATGTTATTTTTGAGAAATCTAATTATAACAAATCAATTAATTATACACATATGTATTTTGAAATTATTGTCTGTGGTCTCGACGTGAAATGAAGAAAAGGGAAATAGGAATGGCAAGAAAGAGGGCCGAAAATAGAGAAGGATCACTAAGGTTCCCCGGGTTCGTGAAGCCCGTGTTTACCAAAGACAGTAAACCCCTAGGGAGATAGAAAAGATCACTAGGGCACCTCGGGAGCGTGAAGCCCGCACTCACCTAAAGGAGGTGAGCCCCTGAGGGGAGATGTATGAAAGAAGGTGATGCGATGACGGTTAAAACAGGACAATCTATTAAAATATGACAAACTGAATATGGGACCTTGCACGAGGGACATTCTGGGGCATTTTCACCCAACAGAAGGTGCCTGTGCGTGAAACGAGTGTGACCAATGCGAAGCCGAGTCAAACGGACATCATGTCTTCGCACTGGTAGTGCTGCCCAATGAGAAGTGGAAGGATGAATGCTATGCAGTTTGTTGAGGATCTGTTGATCCCAAGCCTCTTGCCATACACGATGGATATAGTTCTGTGTAGAAGTGTTTAAATCTCGGTAACAGACAGGCCTCTGCATGTGATCAGACATAGATCGTGCAGCGGTATCAGCCTGTTCATTACCAAGTATACCCACGTGTCCAGGTACCCAGGAAAAAATTATATGAAAACCTTTTCTCTCCAATTTTCGCAGAAGAAGCATTTCAATCACAGTGGGGTGGCGGCGTTCTGTAAAAAAGTGCAAGGATTCTAGAGCACTCATGCTGTCAGTGTACACACAAAAATGACGGTGGTTGGAAATTAATATATGTTGAAGTGCGATAAGAATGGCAGTTAATTCTGCACTAAAGACAGACATGGAATGATGTAGACTAAAACCTAAAATGGTATTATTAAAAACACCACACCCAACATGTCCTACAGCCTTCGATCCGTCCGTGTAGACGGGTAGGTACTTAGAATACTTACTGCGATGAAAAGAAAAGAGTTTCTGATAAATAACATCAGCAGTGTCTGCTTTGTGATAGCCTGAAAAGGGGTTGTGATAGTTAAAAATTTGGATGTCCCAGGGTGGAAATGCAAGGATATTATTTTCCTGGATATTTATGTTAATTAAGTGGGCGTCATTTAGAACACACAGCCTTTGCTCTTTCCGAAAAAGGTTTGATGTTAAATGTACGGGCCTCATAGAGTCGGTTGAGACCAATGGCAAGAGCAAAGGGTTTTAAAGGATGAGAAGGAGCAGACATGGCACGAATAAAATAATTGGCACTTAATTGCCTCCGTCTGAGTTCTAAAGGTGGTTGATGGTATACCACATACAAGCTGGTAACAGGCGAAGTTCTGAAGGCACCAGAGCCGATTCTCAGAGCAGAGTGATATACTGTGTCCAGTCGTTTTAATACAGATGCACGAGCAGAACCGTACACTACACAACCATAGTCCAAACGTGAAAGTATTAGTGCTTGGTACACTCGGAGTAACGAGACTATCTGCTCCCCATAAGGTATTTGATAGTAGAGCTGGTAATTGACTGACTAAATGATTCAAATCCACTTGTGGCACAACATCGTTGGGTGTTAAATAAACACAACAGACTGTGACTAAAGAATGAATGTGAATCCGAACAGCCACAGCCTGTAACGATGTGTGCAGCGTGACGACGTTACTGGGATATAGATGGGACGTAAAAAGGCAGACACCTCCAGTGGGAGATGCATCGCCATCTACATCACGTCGTACACAATTATAACCACGCACTTGCATTGTCATGGTACTCTTCAGAAATGTCTCCTGAAGAGCAACGCATGCAGGCTGGTACGTGGATATGATGGATTTGAGATCAACGAGTCGCGTCCTTAGACCACGGCAGTTCCAGGAAATAAAGGAGGTCATGAATTCTTCGCACTCGCTCCTTGTTTGGAGCTAGATATTGGTAGAGTGGGTGAAAGATCACCCATTAAACTTTCATCCTCCGAACCATGTAGATCCAACATGTCGACCTCTGAGGTCTGGTGGGTTTTTTAGACAGGTTGTATCTTCTTTTTCTATTTTGAAGGACCTTTGAGTCATTTAATCTCTCGATACGTTTTTTATGGGATGGTTTTTGAGTGGATGTTTTAGATACAGTTTTATCTGTAATCACTAATTTTTTATGGCTTGATTTTACTGGGGATAACGGGGTCTGGTTTTTTAAATCATCTAAATTGTATTGGGTAGATGCGGATATTTGAGAAGTTTTTGCAACTGCTGCATATGAAACTCCAGTGACGGGCGTACGGGACGAAACAATACGCTGCGCCTCTGGATACGATATTTTGTTTTTAATTTTAAGGGCAGTTATTTCCTTCTCCAAAGACATATTTGGGCATGATCGAGAATAGGATGTATGATCCCCTTTGCAATTCACGCAGTTTTCCCGGGCTTTGAAATCAGCGCTGTCGTGTCCGACTTCGGCACATCTAGCGCAGGTGGCTTGGCCACGACAGGTTAGTTTAGAATGTCCAAAACGCTGGCATTGAAAACATCTGAGCGGATTGGGGATATATGGACGGACAGGGCAATTAAGGTATGCGGCCTTGACGGACTGTGGGAGATCAGGCGTTGCAAAGGTCAGAATGAGGTGCTTAGTATCAAGCACCTGACCATCCCACCTTATCGTAATATTCTGCACTCCACAGACCTTCTGGTCCTGCAAGTTCTCTAAAATTTCCTCTGTCGATACATGCAGCAAATCCGCTGCAGATATAACACCACGGGAATAGTTAAGGGATCTATGGGCGACGACCGTTACATCAATGGTAGCTAAATGACGTAGTTTCGTTAGGGCTGAAGCCTGCTGTGAAGATGACACTTCGATTGAAGAAATCACCGGAGCGCATCTTGCGTATGGTCTTCACAGCTCCTATACTACCCGATATGGCTTTCTCGATCAAAAACGGAGACACCTTGGAAAAAGTTTGTCGTCCGCATGATAAAGTAACGAGCTGAATCTGGTACAATTTGTTGCTCCTCAATAGAGGAGAAGGTTGTTTTGTCCATCCCGGATGATGGTGTCGAAGACTCGACACGATCAGCCCAGGAGGACGAAAAGCTTTTTAATACAGGAGGCAAAATTGCTCCTGTAGATGGCACAGCCAAAGGAGGCAAAGGAAATATTTTATTTGTCTCCATAAGAGGCAAAACGCTATTTCCTTTATTTGTCTCCATGTTTTGGCTGACACGGATTCCTTCTAGTTCCATCGCGGTCCCCGCCAGGCCACGAATTGCCACAATTTTCTAACGTGCCCAGTGTAACCGCCGGAGGATTCTTCAAAGCTAGACACCGGGGAAACCCCCATAACGTGCTGCCGGGCACGGTCCAAGGAGAATTTCTCGATATGAAGGAGTCCTCGCCGCCTAGCTATCCGCAACCAAGTTCCTCGTCCTCTGGGACCGCTTTCGGCAGAGCGTTCCTTGGAGCCGTCACCGACGACGCACGCAACTCTTCCACCGCATACCCTTCCCCGCAAGGATCCTTTCCGCTGCCCAATTAGTATCCCTCGCGGGAGAGGCTAAAAGGGTGGTACTGAGACCCTAGAGCTAAGGGCTAGGCATGCAGCAGATCGGCATTGATACGCCGCCGACCTGTTATTGTGTTAGGAACGGGAAAAAAGACTTTTTTGTGTAATTTTTAAAAACGCATCTTATAATTTTTTTGGATTTTTATATTTTCATAAAACAAAGTTAGAGAAGAAAAAAGGAAACAATAATTGTGGGTTATTTAAAGAAAACAGTGATATCTTATCACAAAAAACCATAAACGAAAACTATCCCCAAAGCAAACAATTGTCTAAAGAAAAAAAAGGGGGAGGGAGAAGGGGAAAAAGATCACTGGGGTACTTCGGGAGCGTGAAACCCGCACTCACCTAAAGGAGGTGAGCCCCCTGAGGGATCGGAGACACCGAAGAGAGGTACCACCAGCCGATTGACAGGAGCGGGCTCACTCCTGCCACCCGTCTACAGCGAAGCGTGGACCAAAGGTATTCCCAGGACACCATTTTCCTCCTTACGGGACGCCGCACAAGGCAAACATGCGGGTCGAAAAACCAACGTTGTTAGTCAAAAACAAAAATATAATAAAACATTTCAAGAAATCCAAGTAATAATACTAATACCCAAAAAAATAATCGAAAAATTTAAAGGATTAAACTAATTTAACGCACTAGAAAATGGATACAAAAATGTTATTAATAACGAGAATAACAACAAATCTAATTAATACAAATCAATTAGAATATTTACACGAGGGCTTTTGGCGACTTTACATATGTATTTCACAAAAAATAGTTGTCTGTGTTCTGGACGGGAAAAGAAAAGAGAAATTTGAATGGCAAGAAAGAAGAGGGCCGAAAAATGGCAAGAAAGAGGGCCGAAAATAGAGAAAGATCACTAGGGTTCCCGGGTCCGTGAAGCCCGTGTTTACCAAAGAGTAAACCCCTAGGGAAAAGGAAAAGATCACTAGGGTACCTCGGGAGCGTGAAACCTGCACTCACCTAAAGGTGAGCCCCCTGAGGGGAACCCTTTTACTGAAACTTTCTTTTATAATCACCCGAGCTATTCGGATTCACTCCCAGACATTTTCCGATAAAGACCCCCCATCAGCTTTGGAAAATTTTAAGCAACCCTTTCAACCCACCCTGCTGACCCGACACCTGTTCGTCCCCTGCAGGTGCAGACAAAGAAATTCTCTTTTCTCCCACCTCTGAGTACGAAGCTACGTCACGACACAACTCAGCTACCGTATCGGTTCCACCTCCCGTCCACCACTTCAGCCCGATGGATTTCCAGCGACTCATTTCAGGTTCATCCATTCAGACAAGAAGCGCATCTCTTTGTGCTGATGCCCTAAAGACCGATACGGTGACAAGGAACCTTCCCATCCTATTACTCGGAGGAAGGTCGACCAAACTAATTACCTCAACTCCAAAGCGCTCAAAGAAACTTAGATCTCAAAAGACCTTGTTCTTGTTTAATCTCTTTCGGGAAACTAGTTTGAATATCCTAAATAGTCAATAACCGACAGTGATGTCAAGCATGATAAAGCTACAGAATCCAGGTATTTCGAGGAAATGCGCATTGCTTTAAGCAGATATTGGTTTCCAGAAGTTCTTCAGCAGCACTACAGCCTGAATGGGCCAAGGTCATCTCCATCCGACTATTTGGAGCGATATATTGCTAACGTTAGACTCCTAGATCCCCCAAGATCTCTGAACAAAATCAACCCACCTGGTATTGGAGGGGTCCCTCTTCCATGTACCTTCAATTTTTGAAAACATTTGATTTGGTTCTCTCCGATATCTTTTTATATACGATTCAAACCCATCTAATGCGGCTAGCCTCTAACAATATCAGGTTCATTAAATCTGCAGTAAATTTCAATTATATTGTATTCTATAGACATCGTTTTGCTTAACTCCACCCAATAACCTTCGGAGCATTTTTCTCTCAAAAATCTGCAATTTGTTTCAGATTTATTTAATGGCCATCAAGCGCTGACATACAAAGCAATTGAAATAATGAAGGTTTTGTATTAGTCTAATTTTGTTGACAATTTCCGGAAATTATCACTGGTAAAATACCAGCAATAATGTTGAAAAAGCTTTGTTGATACTTTAATATTCCAATTAATTGGAGTCTTCTCTTAAAGAGCCTACCTTTCCAAACCTTTGAAAAGGATAAAAAATTTTGACAGTCTTCACAACCCTGTATCAGTTTCTCCAAAAAAATTTACTGAACGATCCTTCAACCTTAAACGGGCAAAAATGCACTTTTGTGGCGCAATTTTAAAATATATTTGCGTGATTCACAGGGTACGAACCCCTTGCATAACACGTACTTAGTAAAATTTGTTTAAGTATGCGTGAATTCATATATGCATCAAGCTTGGTAAATTCAGTGAGAGGCAATTCATCTCATTAGGCGGAAGGAATTCACCTTTTGAATTTGCATCTTTATGGGTCGTGAGGATTTCTCGGGGCTCTCGAACCAATTCTTCAGAAAACTTTTTCCCATCTTGATTGGACAGCATTCACAGCTGTAAAGAAATATTTCCATAAAACAGTCCTCTTATCCTTTAATGTCTGACGACATCGATGAATCTGTTGAATTTCAAAAAATTCAATTTAAGTTGATTGCAGTATATTTAATCTCTAGTGAAGTCTAATAATTTTTGTCCTCAGCAGAAATCATGACTATGGAATTTAGGGCAGTTGAGAAAACCTTTTTGCACTCGGGGAATATTGTGTTCTTAATGTGACAGCTGGGAAATCTTGAGATAGCGGTTTCAGTGGCTCTATCGGATGGAAGGTCAATCTCTCCCGGCTTTTTGCGCATGTTCCAGTAGTAGGTGGGAGGCTCGCCCCACTTTGCCAAGATTTTCTTTTACAATTAATATAATTCTTGAAATGTCAAGGAAGTAGATGAGTCAAAATGGCTGCAATCTTTTTCTAGTTTATCCGCCATTTTGTTGCCATGTGATGTGATGTTGAGATTTAATGGCGCAAAGGCCAATTTTGGCCAAACTGCGCCAAACACTCGTTATTTGTTGCTATGTATGTTCCCATGCGACAGGATTCATTGAAAATGGACATCATGTTCTTCGGAAATAAAGTTTAAGACAGTATAGCGTTACTTGTCTCTAATAAAAATCTAATTAAAGTGGAGAGAACTGCAACTATCCGATAAACTCCGCAATTCGTAGTCTTTCTAGGTTAGTACGGATCCATGTTCATTGCAATTCATTCCGAAAATTGTCACGTTAATACCAATTACGGCTCAAAATAAAGTTGCCTCGAGGAATCTCAAAGCAAGTGACAACAATATTAACTTACAGACAATATTAACTTACTCGCGTCAGTAAAGATCTTTATGGCATTCAGGTATGGGGCTTAAACTCTCCAAGGACAGTTGCCTCTGATGTTAAAAGATGTAATCTTTAAATTATGCTTTTAAATTAAGGCGAGATTTGACTCTAGGAAGGCCATTCGTAGAACTCGGGAATTATAGTGAATAAGGATCAACATCGTTAAGAATGCGTTAAGCAAATTCACTGAATGGGCTACTCTTTAGCCTTTATTTCTCCGTGTTAAGCATGGAAAATTATCTAGGAATATTATATTCTAAAATATAATGCCCACGTGGATATAACAGTTCTGCCTTTGGGAGTGTCCTTCACATTTGCATTCAATGAGATCTTTAACCAATGGAAGACACGCTGAACCATCACGTCCAAAGGTTGCTTTACCCATAAAGTCGCATCTTTGGCGTCACAGCTCCATGGTTGCTCTAGTGTCGTGAAGGACATCAATAGATATTGTTTATCCCCCCCATGAAAGGTATATCGCTGCAAGACATTAGTTTTCGTTTAACATTCAGAAACAAGGATTTACCATCATTAAAATTTTATTCCCACTTTCTGTAGTTTGGGCAAAAAGCTCAGGAAAACAGTAAAAGCATTGTAATTTTATCTTCGAGAAGATAAACATTTTTTGCTTCATATTTGGTATTTCACCTTCCAAGGCATATTCTCATTTCCAGGGCTACTTTTCCGCTTAGGCACGTGCCCATGTCGAAAAAGATTTGAGGGCGGAAGTGCAAAAAATTCGAAATTAAAATTACAGCAAACATACCACTACCTAGGGAATCACGTATGCGTTGTGTTTGAGCGCAAGGTGAAAGAGTGGGCAGTGCAATGGCCGGACAAACGAGACGACGGTATTGCTTAAGCAGGCAGAGACAAGACCGTGATGCAGTAAACATATTTCCTTACCCACCCTCCTTAACCCCGTTGATTGGTCTATATCAATTGACAATTTTAAAATTGACTACCTGGAATTTTCTGCCGAGAAATTCGTCACAAAACCTTTACGAAAAGGATCAAGAATATGCGATAAAACAGGCAAAATACTCAGATCGAACTACTGCGAGGACATTTATGAATAGTTTGTGCAAGAGTAAACATTTCAGAACGTATATGAAGATAGCAAAAGCAAAGATATTTTTCTTGATGTGGGAAGAAATTCAAGTTGGAAAGTATCTTCCCAAATTTAGAAGTCGCAAAAAAATTCACTTGACCCTTTCTGTGACAGACTGTAAAGCAGAGAAGTTTTTATGCCCTCAAGAGAGTAAAGATTGAAATGAGATGCATGGAAAATTAAAATCTTAACAGTTTGATATTACGATAGAAATTAATTGCAATATTATTTTGAGTGCATAGCAACGATTTCATTAATGAATGTGCAATGTATAACAAAGGTTTCCTTCGAGCTTTCATCAAGTACAATGGCAGTGACTCAATACATAAGGATGTGTAAAAGTAAAGGTATTAAGCTGTAGGAGATTAAAGATAGACAAATTGAACTGTTCAATCAATAATGTATACTTTATTGAAAATTCTCTCATTAATTTGCTGTATTCATTTACAAAATGATTAGTGCATGCCTTAAGATAAGAAATTAACAAGAATTGCTAACCCATGCTCCTATCATTTCCTTGCCAATTGCAATTTCATAGATGATAGATAATGCAGAGACTCCAAAACTTGAGAACAAAGAAAGGGAAAAAGAACGAGAGTTAAAGGAAAATCTATCCCAAACGACAATTAGAAAGGTATGAACCGGAGTGGAGGAGATCTGGAAATAGTGTGGGTGACGTAACAATTTGAAAGTGCCTAGAGTGTCAAGGAGGATAAAAATGGCCGTGCTCATTTCTAACCTTTGTACTTTATATATAATCTCGTATTTTCCTTTCAAAAAGACATTTACTGGTTGGATTGTCTTCATAACCTTAATTTAACCGTTTCCACACATGGCAGTGTGTTAAGTAGAGCCTCGAATTGACGTCGTAATTTGTTTCACTTCCCTTTTAGTTAATAGATAGGCTTTAAAAGGCTCGTTTGAAAATGGTTAGTGCCCTGTGACAGAACTCTCATTAAACCCAAGAAACTAATTTCTCAAAAAGAATGTATTTGATTCCTCACCGATAGCCAACCTGCATTTAACGAGTAGACTAATATTAGCGTCTAGTCTTGCAATAACTAGGGCTATTACTCTATGATATTTAAAGTATTGCCATTTCCTCCTTGAAATATAGTAAATAGTTTCCGTAATTTGTGCAAGATTAAAATATTTTCTCTAAAGAAAGGTAAACGTGTTATTTCTACGTAATCTGGATTAAATACAAACAGTATACGAGTAAACTCCGATACGATTTTTAATGTCTCCAATTCAAAGAAGTTTCTACAATATCCTTAAAATTTCCCCCAAATTTGAAATTTAGCAGTTAATAACAATCTCAGTGAGATTTTTTTATCACCCCCCCCCCCTCCATTTTTCTCGATTCATGTGCATCCAATAAATCTTCATAAACTTCTTGCTCTGGTGTTTGTCTGAAAAGATTTTATAAAAAAATCCATTTCATGTCTCTGAACTAAATATGTATTCCATCTTCCAAAGAAACTTTAGGCGTAATTCGGATATCAGCAACATTTTTCGAAAAGTTGGATATAGTAGTGAAGTAACATTATCCTAAATTTTCACCGTTTAGTAAAATAGTTATAAATTAAAGGAACGCTCCATCCTTGTTTCGCGTAAACAAATCTTGCAGCATCCGAATTAGAATAATAAAATTGAATTTTTCAGATAAATAAATACGTGAAAAAATTAGAGACAAATTTGTTCTTATTACAAATTAAAAAGCTTTTTATGAAACCCAAGAATAAAAACGTGGCCCATTTATTGTAACATTCTGCAACACTTGTTACCAAGTAGTGGGGCAACTAGGATCCAGAAATAGCGGCTTAGATTAGTTAGCTTTTAGCAATTTAAATTGAGAATTAGAAATCTAGCTATATTTTGATCAAAATTGCCTTTCTCATTTTTTAAAAGTGTTTTTATAAACACGAGAAACAGCGGCGATTATACCAATATAGACACTGTTCTGCCGGAAGTGCAACAAATTATTTGTACTTTGTGGCCGAAAGGGATTGCGCAAAAATCACAAATGTGGATGTCGGCATAGCGATATTCAAGTTATTTTTATATTAGAATTACTGAATTTGATTTAATATTTTCTTCTTATTAACTGATGTATAGGTGCTCTCTTAAAATTGCAGAAAAAATATCTCTTTGTTAGGAAATTCTACCTTCGGCTGTAGCCATATTACCCATTGAGTTTTCCGCAAAAAGAAATTTCAATGCAAGTTTCAATCTGTGTTCTTTCTAATGTTTTTATTCGTTCTTTAAGACTGCACGTTAAATTTTTATTTCAGTGGTTGTAATGCACGTATTACGGACAAAGAATTTGTAAATTTTACGAAATGAATTGCTAATTTAAAAGTGTAACATATCCACATAGGCTTTACAAGGCAGCGCAGGCATCTAAAAGTGTGTCGTCTCTTGCTGTCGTCTTTTCCGTCTTCAAAGTAATCTTATATTTGGACACATGGAGATTAACCTTGACAAATTGCAAAAGAAAAAATTGCGTAAATCTTGCTCAAATTTTAATTAACTTTCTTTCCCTTTTAAAACTACAGGCTATTCGAACAAATCCATGGCAAGTATGACCAGGAGCTTGCCGAAAGGCCCATTGTGTACTCCTGCATCTAAAATTGAACAAATCAAGTTTCATTTGATTTCAGTTTTATTTTGAGATAATCAAGGACTCTACTGTGTCCTTTGTGAAAGGAAAGAAACTTTTAATTATATATCACATTAAGATTTTTTTT
Organism: Trichonephila clavipes; assembly: GCA_019973935.1. NCBI lineage: Eukaryota > Metazoa > Arthropoda > Arachnida > Araneae > Nephilidae > Trichonephila > Trichonephila clavipes. The sequence goes on from BMAU01001525.1 coordinate 64,006, forward strand.
AGAGGCATAAATTTGTAATCACTGAAAATGTATAGAGGCTAGTGTGGAAGCAAAAAGGCACATAAATTCTGTAGTTTTTGGAAGCAAAAGTGTGAATCGCAGCGGCAGAAAAGAGAACCTTCTTACTCAGAAAGTTTTCCTCCCGTTTCCTTCTCAAGAGGTGCTCTTTGAAGTTTCGCATCAGCTCCGATAGATAAGGTGGTGCTCCCGTACAGTCTTCAAAAGCAAATCGAATCTAATATTGGTTTTGGAAATCAAAGCTTTTCAACTCTTCCACAACGAAAGGATGAAACTTTGACATGCCTACTTCACACATCGTCGGGTAATATTCAGATATTTATCTCGTAAG